>VZZY01010114.1:449667-535875 GCA_013400335.1 Eurystomus gularis | reverse complement strand
GGCTCTGGCAGCCCCTCAGGCGGCGGAGGCGCCGCTGGGCTGTGAAAGGAGCGCCTCGGTCGCCGGCGCAGGGCGGGAGGGCGCGCCGAGCCGAGCGCCGCGTAGAGAAACGGCAGAAGGGCCCGCTGAAGGCAGCCCGAGGCGAGCTTGCTGAACGCAGACGCTGAAAGCAGACACGCCCCGCTGATACCGAAAAGTCGGTTGTTGTAAAGGAACTTTCTAACACCAGGTCCTCTCCAGGCTTCCTGGCCAAACTCGGCCTGGTGCCCTTGGTGTCAGGGCTGCTCTGGGAAGAGCCCTGAGGCTGCCGGCGCAGGTGAGCCGGCCTCAGCAGACCCACAAACCGGGGCTTGTGAAAAAAAGCAGCACATGAAGCATTTCTGTCAGTGAAAGGCAGCAGCAGTTAGGTGGAGTTGCGGTATTGGCAGTGATGGCCAGCCCTGCAGGTACCTGCTCTTCCCTCAGCGATCACTGGTGTGTAGTAACCAGGCGTAGCTTGGTTAACTCCCGCTCTAGTCCGTGGGCATAACTGCAATATCCCACGTGTAGCCGTGAGAAAATGTAAACTTCTGCAACAGCAAGAAATGCAGCATGGAGTATTAATCCTTATCACATACCTAGCCCGTTCTCAGTATCATTCACAAGGCCTTTTCTGTTTTCTTTGAGCATATGGGCAATGCTGGAATAATATATTAAGAAGAAAACAGAATTTTCCCGCTGCCTCAGTAGTGGGCTTTGATTTCTGGGGTTCGTAGGCTTGTATAGAATTTATCTTCTCGTGTCTCATGATCTGGTGACTATTTAGTAATAACGGTCACCCACACAGTGTGCCAGGACACCATGCTGTTTGGTAATGAGAGCTCCTAGAGTTCTGTGAAGGCCCCAATTAATCATCATAGTGCCAATTAAAAAGGCCATTAGAAATACTGTCCGTAGCCATCAATCCTGCATAGGTCTTCTTGCTGGAAGAGGTGCATGTGTAATCCACTCAGATGTGCACATGTAGGCATACTTCTTTTTCCAGATTGATATGACCTGGCAGAGTGATTGGGCAAAATATATTGGCAGCAGCAGTGAATTTATATTCTGTCTTACATCATACTGTATTTGGATCCTGAATTTATTCCAATCGGTTAAGCCTTAAATCAGGTTTTGTTTTTGTAAGTGGGACATAGTTCTTTATGTGGCACAGTTATACTCAAGCTCTAATTGGACTTGTGCTGCAGTATTATCAGGATATGATTTTAAGGCCAACATTCATTAAATCCTTTCCAAACAGGGACTTCGTTGTTCCACAGTTCCTGGTGGGGAACTATGTGCCAGTTCGGGTCTTCAGGCACTCAAGTAACATCAATAATGGTGGTTGGAACAGGTAGCATTTTTACTTTACATTGTTTATTACTTTTAATTTTTAATTCTTTGTCAGCTGCTCATAAGTTCTTCATATTTCACTTGTTTGAATTGAGACATTTTTATAGCCATTGTGTGCCCCGGCATGGGTTTTTTTCCCCCCCACAATGTCCATTTGAAAACATGAAGCATTTATAAGACCAAGAACACAGCAGAATGCTGTTTTGTCCATATTAAAAACAGCAACCAAAAGTTTATCAGGAAGCAGAGCTCATGTTTTGAGCAAGGGCTTGAAAATGCTTCAGGGGTTACGTTTTATGTTCAACAACCTAAGTTGTTCAAAGTCACAGTAAGGCACTGAAACCCCCCTGTTGTGTCATGCTCAGCAGAGGTGGTAACATTTTAGAGCTGTGTTCTGCAAGAAGAACAGAGCTGGGTGGGAGGACTCTGTGGTAAGTGCAGCACCTTTATCAAGTTGACCTCAGGATTTTTCTCTGCTGTTAGCAAACACTTTATGAAACACAGTAGCAGATACGTATGTTGTTGTCCGGTTATCACAGAAGATAATCTTCTACCTCTGTCTTTCACTTCAATTGCTTAAGTATCAGATTTTTGATAAGTGGATCTTTGCAACTGATGATATCCCTGTCAGCGTCACGTTGCTGCTCCATAGTGGGATATCAGTTTGGCTTTGCAGTTTACATGAAAAAATAATAAAACAACCCAAACAACCAGTTTACACTAAAAAATAATAATCCAAACAAACCAATCTCAATCTTTTTTCCCCATCCTCCAAATCCCACAAATTACATACAGAGGCTATGCGTTAAGAGGTCCGTTATAATGACCTGCACACTTAGGTTTAAGTCTTCTCCTTTGTATGTGATCATCAACATTCTGTATTTAGTGATATAATCATAGAGCCCAAAAGAGTTTTGTGACTGCAGAAGATGATAGAGCTCTAGGAATCAGGCTTGTGTTGTAAAGGAGCTCCCTGTCTCACTTTGTTGCCGAAATCATGAGGTGGGAGTCTTGTGAAGGAGATTAGACAAGCCTGGTACTTGGCTCGCTGCGTGGCCACCATCATCTGCTCTGTGGAGGACCTGGCATCATCACAGACAGCACCTCCTGATGTCCCCCTTCCTGAAGCGAAGAGACAGAGGCCTGGCCAACTACGGTTCTTACAGCTGCCCCTGAAATCAGAGGAGCGATGCTCGGAACCCGTGAAATGCTACAAAGTGCTCAATACCCGTGGCGGGTGGACCTGCTGGCTTTTCACATGGGCACGCAAGGATCTTGGAGTCAATTGACCTTCATCTCGTTGTGCCTCCGTATCCTAGCTTCCATTGGCGAGAGGATAAAGTGCCTTTATCAGATGGGAGTGGGAATGTTTACAAACAGCAAATAGCCTGGTTTTATTTTAAGCTGTCACATGCTTGCGTGCTGAGCACCATGCAAACTAGGATGATAGTAAGAATTTCGCATTCAGAGCAAAATCCAGAGAGCATTACAAGAGAGCTGGAAATGACAATAAAGCCAATTATTAACTAGCCTCCTTTCGTTCAGTGAGATCCCGTGTTTGTCATTTATATTGGGGCAGAGGGAAGATGCAGCTTGTGAGCAAATGTTGGGAGTTTAAAAGAGTGAAATTTTAAATGAGAGTCTTTGTAGTAAAATAAAGGAACATAAGACTTGTATCTGTTAAAGGCAAATTTAAAAATGAAGCCTCTTCCTGCCCTTCAACTTAAAATCTTAAGATTATCTTAAATCCCAAAATGTGGCTTCATTGTTCATTTCCTTCTTAGCAGAATGTAAAATAACAGGAGCTTGAGGTTTTAGTGTATTGAAAAAAAAAAGTAATCCTTTTTCATTATAACTTCTGGTAGTGTTTTAATTAAAGGTATTAGGAGAACTGTCATGTGCAACACATTTTAAAATTCTTGTACAGTGTGCTGGAAATATCTAGGAAAGGGATTATGTTCAGAACTTGTTCACTCACAGTGAAGTAGACGGGACTTTTGTTATTCTTGAGTGTTTATCACCTGCAGCTTGATCACGTGTTTTTACACGGCTAAGAAGTATACCTTTGTGCATGTTGTTTGTAGTTCATATTCTACGTAACAAATTGAGACTGTTTTTAACAGAGTTCAGTGTTGTTTCTTCATCATGAAAGAAACCTCATGAAAGAAAGCTACAGAAAATTTTGATACACAAAGTGAAGACCAAGAGAATTATTCATGTGGTTTTTGAGTGGCTTTAATTTCTTTCTGGTTTTGCCCCACCACCTTGCTCTGCCTCCCTCCCAAGCAAGCCCTCATAGCATGTTTTGGCCTGTATTTGTATGTGCCACCTTCAGTGAAGGATTTTGAGGATTCACTCTGAGAGGCCATGCTGTTCTGTCAGAATCATGTGGTGTTATCTGCCTGGCTTCCTGGGCTCACGAATGGCGAGGTGCTGCCCTTCTGCAAATTCCATGAATTTAAGAGGGTAATCCGAGAAAATTCTTTGCAAGCATCCTCTGATCCGGTGATTGACGTTTTATGGTAGTATTTTTCCGTTTGTGGTTTTTTTCAAAAGAGTTTGCATTATGTCACTACCTTGTAAACCAGGTCTAAAGTATATGGTGGCAATGACCATGAGCGATGGTGATGTATGAAACTTGGTGTTTGGAGGGAATGGTTTGGGGTTTTAACCTCCAACAGTTTCAATGAGAAGAGGGTGGAGGAAGGAACTGGGGAGGTTGTCCCCAGAAATTGTAATGTTTGTTTGTATGAATTTTGAAAAGGTTTTAGGGAGGTGTTTTAAAAGTAGAATGGTGTTTCCACCCACTCCACCTCTGTGTAAGACAGGAGCGTCACTGCTCCTAACAGCTGCCAGTGCAGCTGACCTGGGTTTGAATGGAAAGATCTTGTTGATTGACGTTTAAACAAAATGTTAATTTGTTTACATGCCATGTGGTCCCAGTGGAGTTGTTTAGATCACCAGCTGCTTTGAAAAGCCAAAGTCTTTGACCATTATAAGGAATTTATGCAGTTTTTCTGTTTATCCTTTGTATTGTTACCTTCCACTGGCGGATCTGCTTCACATGTAAGGTGTCTTTAAGTAGGTGTTTTTACTTTCATATTCAGTTTAAAAAAAAAAAGAGTTAAACAGATGTCTAAATTCAGCTGAAGTTACTGGATATAAGCACATGAAACCAATGTATTAGGTGAAGCAGCGTTACTGCTCAGAGAGAGGAGTGTCCCCCTGAAACAATAGCATATGCTGGCATCTCTGCTTGGACGAGAGGAAGAGTTGTGTGGGTTTGCTACTGTTGTGCTCTTTTTGAGCAGTTAGGAAATAATGCCAGTTAACTTTTGTTTTCTTCTTTTTCTTTTTGAGTTGTTTAGCTGACAGTTGATTGACCACCCATTCTGAAAGCAGATGGGAAAATCTGTTCAGGTGCCCCCTTTTTTCTTTTTCTTAATTTTTTTGAGTTCTCAGGATCTCACCTAATGACAAGGTGTGGAGAGTGCCTGTGGCCTAATTCCTTTTACCCAGACAAAGAACATCCGTTCAGGAATCTGGGTGTTCCTTGCACGTTTTCCCCAGATGCATGGATCTCGAGTTTACTTAGCAATAGCACAGTAAATCTGAATTTATATTGCTATGAACATATGAAAGGGAACATGAAATAAATTCATACTTCTTCCCGTCTGTGCTCGGTACAAGCATTGATATACTCATAATGAAAACTGGGTCCAAGTGTTTCATCAAAACCAAAGTTTTGTTGTTTCTTGTTACACAAGAGCAAAGTATTTATCTTGCAAGTATTTGCAGGTTTATAGAGTCCATGTGAAGAAATTTCTTCCCATTAATGCACATTACTAATGAATGCCTGTCCCTCATTTGGGATTTTTGTATATAGGAAATAATATTAATAGGCTAGTGTGTGTAGTTTTTTCTAAAGTGCCTGCAACAGTATTTACTGAAGTGTAAGTGTCCCGTGGAGGTTTTGCAATACCAGCATTTCAGCAGAAAGCCCAAGGTGAAATGTTATAAAGTATACTTCAAGTGTTTCAGCGGGTTGTAACATTAAATAACTATTTGGAACGTAATGTAAACAATAGAATGATTTGAAAAGTTACTACGGATAAATAATTTTTGTAAGTTACATTTCTTGAGGTGTTATAAAGATGCTAAATCTGAAAGGATTTTAAATGATGCAGCATGTGAGTGAACACATTGTCACTGTGCTTTGCTTAGCTGTGTCGTTCTGCTGCACCAGCTAATTCATCGGAGAACAGAACATAGAAACAATTCCTTTTCTAAGTACCCTGTTACACGGTTTCACTTTCTGTACCAGGGAATGTGTGTGTATGTACAGAGACAGAGGCAAACTCTTTTTTTCAGACGTCTGAGGAGACAAAACTAGAGTACCTGTAATTTTTGATTACATGGCTATTGTAATCTCTCAGTTATTAGCAGTTTGTCACCCATCAGGAGCAGCTTTTGCAGCACTTTCGGTCATTAAGTGAACTGAAACTCTTGGCTTGACGGATTTCAGAGAAGCCCAGAGTGCCCTGTGGGAACTTGTATAATAAATCCCAGATAACTGGAAGAAATGACACCCCTCCCAGGTGTCAGGTGTCCCTATGGCAAATCTAAGCGCACTTCCCATTTCCTTGTCGATGAGATGAGAATGGAGCTGTTTCCCTTAGAAAGTGGAAGGAAGCGGCCACACAGTGCAGTAGCATCTCTCAGGAAAGCTGGGTGATGGTGCTGCAGGAAGCAGGAGAGCCCACTGGTGTCTGTCATCTTCCTCCCCTCCATGGCTGCACATTAATTGCAGGCTGCTGTGGATAGAGGGGCAGGCAGGTTTTTAAAAGAAACAAGCCAGAAGAGCACATAGCTCTCACTTAGTTTATTCCCTTTATTCCTTCTGCGAAACCAAGGGAAGCCTCTGCTACTTCATTCCTGGCAAAAATGTTTGTCTGGTTTTTACTGCCTCGTGCGCTTTCATTTGAAGTGTTGGGCAAAATGAACAAGCGTAAAATTGAAGCAGGAGCAGAAGAGGGGAGGAGAAAAGGAAGGACAAGTCCTATAGAGTGAGTTATATGGTGCTAGCCCCTAAAGCCTAGGAAAAAGCTGTTTAGAATTGCTGAGTACGAAGCAAACATCACCTGGGTCAGCTTTCCAGCGTGACAGCAATAAACACGTGACCAATAATTCAGCCCGACAGAAGAGATGTGCGAGAATACAAATATCACGAATGCGCCGTTCTGCTCATGCACCCGAAATGTGATATGTAAGCCCGGACTTCCCTGACAGTGCGCTGTCTCTGCCGTCCTCACATTTGATGAGCGTCTTCTACGTGAAAGCGCAGCCTTCGTGATCCCATTAGAGAAGAGAGGCTCTGTCTCCGCGGTCCTTTTTGCAACCTGCGCGCTCTGTGAACCGTGCCGTGCGTGGGGGATTTGTTAAGAGATGCACTGGGACCTAACGTCACAGGCAGCCTTGTTACGGATGAAACCCTGTTGAGAGAAAGGATTAGCTGCAGCCACGAGAGAAAAACAAAAAGTCATATTTTTAAGGAAGATTGTGGTGCAAAATCTTGATTATTTATTGAGCAAGAAGATAGTCAGGGCTTTGTATTATTAGAGATTCTGTACCCTAGGAAACTGGCAGCAAATTCAGCCTGGTGCTGCCAAACTGTACTTCAGAATCTGAGGTTTCATATGAAAAAGGGGAAAAAAAGCAACACAAACAGAAACCCCCCTATACCCTGCAGCTGCAGAGAAAATACTCAGAAACTCGCCGTGACCAGAGTTGTGTTCTTGTCTTGAGTCAGCAATCAGCTTGAAGCAATACCTTTGAGAAGAGCAAACTGTGCTGGTCATTTCAGTGCATGGGAGCTATGAAGTCTGACGTGTTTAATGCAGCAGCTAGCTCATTTCTGGGCTTTTATTTTTTTTAAAAACCTCAATGTAATGCGTGATGTTGGAGAACATACTTTCTTGGAACAGAAGAGAACCAGAAGGAAGGTTTATTATTTTTCATGTAAATTGGAATTAATGTCAAACTACCCTTCCTCTCTTGTTCTCTCCTCATGCCCCCACCCCCCAAAAAAAAGGAAAAAATAAACCGAACAACTTTTCTTCATTGTGAAGAAACAGAGAAACAAGGGATATTTTCTTTGCCGACCGGAAAAAGCTTTAGTCATATCCGGACTCTTGAAAAAACCAAAACAAAACCCCCTTCTTCCTACCAACTCCTACATTCTCCTTAGTGCCATATGCCCCAACTTACAATTACCCAGCTTTTAATACATTCGGCTTCTGCTCTGACAGCTATACAATGTACAACAGTTGCACAGTCAGAAGGCAAATCTGTGAAGCACAAAGAATAAAGAGTTCGGTGACAGTTTAAAACAAATGTAGCGAATATGGAAGTAAATAACATAAGTAAAGCTGGATGCTGACGGTATTATTTCATTTCAGTATGTATCTCTAAACCTCCTGTCTCAAATTTAGCTACACAATACTGTGAATTCCCCTTTCTGGCGTCAGCTCCACTGGATTGACATTCAGCAGGCTGCAAAATACAGGGGATCGCGTACCTTGTGCTCCTCCTGATCACCCATCCAGAGGAACCTGTTAATCAGTGGAACAATTGTATGGTTGTATGGCTCGCGTCGTGTTTGAGCGTTGGAGCTCAACATTAGAAAAGCACTGTAATTGCTAATAATTAGTACTGGCTAAGCCTCACAAGGTTTACTTAAGAGTCCCCTCGTGTCAGATTCATATCCAAAGCATATCTAAAGCATCTAAACCATTTAAGGATCTGGGAGGTAATACTTTGTCATTGTGTAAGGCAGAAGACCTGTGTATGAAAGGGCAAGGGGATTGTGAGATAATTACTGGCTCTGCATTTAATTTGAGTCAGTGAAAATGCCAGAATGATTGAAGTGTTTATGCTGAAGATCAAAGAGTTAGATTGGAATAGGGTAATCAAAACCAGGGACATCTTTCTTAAGTTTTTTAATATTTCTTAGGGAAGAGATAATGGAGGACTGTGAGAGTATGGTGAGGGGAGTGTTGGAAGGAAAGTCAGGATCAGAGGTCACACCTGTGTGAAGCGCTGGTTTGAACATGACAAGTAAAAATAGAAATATGCTTCACTTGACAGTGATGAATAGGTTCCTTGACCTGAGGAGGAAGCCTTGAGGTGGCTTCGCACTGTGGAGATGGTAATTTGATAGTGGCAGTTACAGGTGAAAAAGTTTTCTGTTAAAAATACAGGGGAAAAAATGACTGGTCTTAATTATGTATGAATACTCATGGCCTTGGGCCTCAGTTGTTGGGGTAGCTGTGCTTTTCGGCAGCCACGGCTGTGACACTTGCAGTGTGCCACTTTTCCATACTTTCCACACGATTCTCCCTTCCCTGTTTTTTCCATCAGTTCCCAGTAGGCCTTTTAACTTTGTGTTTGTCTGTGCTCCACTTATCTGCAGCACTGGAGTATTCTGCAGTGCCCTCGTGCCCCTTTCTTCCAGCACCACAAAACCGTTCAGCTGGCCTCATAAAGTTGGTAAACCGAAGAGCAAAGCTCATCGAGTCGGTACTGCTGTACCTGCGACTGTACACAGAGTTTCCACAACGTGGGAGGTGGGATCAGTCATATCTTGCTTACACATCTCTTGTGTCCCAAGGGCAGGGAAACATTTGCCAATGGCTTGTAAGTTTGCCTCTCCGCAAGCAATAAATGCCAAGAGTCTAGTTAGCTTCTTACATATCAAGACAAAAGGTATGTCATGGGCTGCTGGCTGCTTCTGTTCAAACATGAAGCATGCATTTTGAGGGTAGTAGAGGTCTGTTTGATTAAAAGAGGTCCTGATTGAGAGGAGCTGTGAAAATGTCAATAAATACCACATTTTAAAAGGTAATAAACTGACTATTAATGTTGAAGGCAGAGCTCCAGGCAAACACTAGCAACAACCTGAAGCACCTACCTTTATGTACCTTCTTCTTCCACAGCACTCAGCATGAGGAGCCGAAGCAGCTCTGAAGCCCGGAAGGGAGTTCTTAAAGGCCCAAATAGTCAAAGGGGCTTCACAGACACCACGTTCGTGGGATTTCTTTCTTTGTGTGGGGGTTTCAGTCATAACTGACCATGCAAGTCTCTTATGCGCATGTGACATCAATCCATTTGTCAGCTAAAAATGCCCGGTACTTTGCAGTTCAGTATGGTGCGATTAATCGTATGTTTGGGCACCGCAACGCCAGTTTTTATTTTGTTTTGAAATGCTGTGTATGGAAAATTGAGGGGGGAAAAAAAATGAAATGCCATGGTTAGCGTAGTTCTTTTCTTTTGCAATTCTTTCTAAGGAAGAGAAATTTCCAAATTGTTTTGGAAATCTTCCAAAGATGTCTTCGAAAAGAGTTGAGTTTAAAATAAATAATCTTTCATAAGTCAGGTCAGGGTTTAATTGCTTGCCCCATCAGTCACCCTGCTACTTGCCAAGTTCCGATCTGTGTGCCTGTCATAACACCAGTTTAGAGATTATCAGCTCAAATGGCCCATCTGGGGAACACTCATATCCATCGGTCTGCCCCCTTCCCCTTCGCTGGACTCGAAGGCTGATCGGTGTTTAGACATTGCTTTGAGATAATGATAATGTGCCTTTTAATTAGCATCAATATTTCTAATCTTTTGGGAAATAGTAATGTGCTTCTTTTTTACTCCTTGACTGTTGACAGATGGCCACTTATTAAACATCATTAAATTCTGATATCAATCATTTTTGTGCTTTTTAAAATCTGCTCGTCATTTAAATGGAGGGGTATGTATAGGAGGAAGGTTTTTCACGCCGGGTTGTGTAGCCTTTAGTGCTGCAACAGCATTTGGTGGAGGCCTGTTTTTTTAAGATGTTAGGAGTATAATCTCCGAGGCCTTGCTGACTTGTCAGTTCAGTGTATACGCCTGCGTTAAAAGGGGCTCTTGTGTGGAAGAAGCCCAAATGCTTTTGAGACAAAGCCGCTATTTAAACATTTAGAAACTTGAACTTTCGAGAAGTCTTGCTTATATGCCGAAAACATTTCATGCATTTAGGCAGGAATTCTTGTTATATGTGCTCTTGTGAATGCTCTGAAAAAGCGAAGCTGAATTCCTGTACGCTATTTGCAGCAATGCTTTATTTGACTTGATGCGTTCTTGGCTAGAACCTCTAATCTGTTACTTGTGAAACTTTGCTTAATGGGTACCGTTATGATCTGCATTGTGTCCTTGCTCATCTTAATAACGCTATTAATTTGCGGGAAGGGACAAAAATTATCTTGTGGAGTTATCAAGCGGCGTTTAGGCTTTCGGAATGCTAATTAATTCAGAGCTCAAATGCTGTACCTGCTGTTTAAAAGGCTGGCAGCTTGTATTCATCACCTGAGTGACAGCTGTTCCCAGGTTTTTTTACTCTTAAAAAGAGCGGGGAAGATTAACTCCTTCCATGCTAATGACTGCCATATTGAAGTAACAGTTGTTGTGTTCAGAATCTAAATTTGCAAAATTTTTTCTTTAACTGATTACTAAATTTGACAGTATATTATTAAGAGAAATTGCTAAATATTTATCCAATACACTGTTACGTTTTCTGTGCAGAAAAAAATATCTATGTAACGTTTGATGTCAGAACCAGATCCTCCATGTAAGATAGAAGAGAAAGAATTCAAATGTTGCTAAGTCAGAGTTGAACACTTATAGTGAGTGTGGAATCAGAATAATTTTTCTCTTGAAGCTAAATCCTTCTTTTGTAATATTTACTGTCAAGAAAAGTATTTATTAGTTGCAATTCAATTAAATATTCAGTGAAGCCCTTCAAGTGTCACACAAAATTCTAATGAACAGTTTTATATTTTACACGCCGCATTCAAAGGTCATTGAGTTGTTATTTGTTAAACTAAACTCCTCCGCCCTGGGAAGAATTGGTAGTCCTTGGTAGTAAAAAGGGGGCTTAAAAGAATGCAGGTAATTTAATTTAATCTGAGAAAGAGTATCATCTGGTATAATGCAGGTGTTCATATGCAGGTTTGAGAGGGATTACACAGTTTGCCTGAATGATTGAGGAAGTGAGATACTAGTATTGGTTTACATTCCTTCTTTTTCACAGAGGAACGGATAGCTAAAATACTGTGTTAACGCCGTCTCTTCATTCCCTCCTGCCCCCAATCATAACATTTTAATTATGCTGTATTTTCTTTTTGAAGGAAACATGAGACTAATCAACAGTTGTCTCATGTCAAAGGGTGTTGCAGAACTACTGCTATCAAAGAAAACTCCACGAACTCTTTCAGTTAGTATTTTAGGGTAAATTCAAAGCTTTTTTTTTTCTTTTACTACTTCAAAGACCTGTGGAGTCTGGTATGTGTTTTGCTATATAAGTATTTCTGAAATACGGATGTACAGTAGACATGTCATAATAATTATAAAATTTTTGTTCTTATTTCGGAGGCCCAGGAAAGCCCAGGGTGGACTTGACTAATGCCTTGGGGCTTTGATTCTGCTCCCATCGGTTTTTACGCATTCTGATTCAGTAAATCTCATTAAGCACATGTTTAACTTCCAGTATTCACCAAAAGTTCTGTTGACTTCAATAGCAAATTAAGCACATGCTTAAATGTTGTTCAGAGCCTTAGGGAAAGGTGATTAAACTGAAGAACAAAGCTATGCTATTAAAATATTTTAACTCATTAAAATCCAGTAGATTTGCTGATACTGATTCACTGAATACTCTGTATTGAAAGTAAAACAATTACCGTGTAGCTGGCTGGCTCTCTTGTGCAGCTTGGAACACCAGCATCAGTAGATTAGCTGGGTATTTCTGCTGTGACAGTACATTTCCTTTTACTTGTGACCTCCTGTTCTTGCCTTGCAAATAATTAGTGATGATAATGAGTGATTGAAAATATAATGGGAAATAAAAAGGTTTCCGTGCTTGTTTACAGTGTTCTTGAAAATGGCAATAATTTTTAAGAAATTGTTGTCTTGTTCCATGCTACTTAAACATCTTTTGTTATTACTCATTAACTTCAAAAGACACTTTAGTTTCCACGCACAGGGATGATTTTTTGAAGCTTTAGCAGTATTGCCTTAGAGTTCTTTATGTGTGGACATTTTCTGTGTTAATTTGTTGTGGAGTTTGATACAGAGTAATTAAAAATCAGACTTTGGCAAGACTGAAATGTAGTCTTTGAATTAGCGTGTAAGATGCTCTAATGAGTCCAGCAAGCATTAAGAAATGCACTGCAGTATGGAGTTCTGTTCTTAGTATCTTATTTATTAACAAGTCCCTCAACTTCTTAGAACTCTGTGAAATACTTTCTGTTGGGGAGATGTGTTGCTCTCTAATCCATGGGGGGAAGGTCCTAAAATAACTCTGTAATGATTCAGAAACCAGAAGATTGCTTAAGTGTTTGGGGCAGGGGGTAGGGGGGCAGCAGGAGGATACAGGGAAGGTTGTTGAGACTCTTTATTTAGTTTGCCGTAGAGGAAATAATCCGACCAAGACTGGAATATTTTTGGAGGCTGGACGTGGCATCATCAGATTTCCCAAGTTCCTGTCCTGGAACAGTTACTGTGTGTGCAAAATCATGAGCTCACTGAAACCCTGGAGTGAGTTATTTGGGGTCTGTAGTCTGTCTGCAGGTTCAGGAAATAAATCTAAGTGATAAAGCTACATAATTTCTGCTACTGCGGTGTTAAAATCTTAAAATGATTCAGTCTCAGCGTGCACACTGAGTCAGACCAAGAAACCATGGAGTCTGCTGATTCGTGTTTGCTTCTTGACCTTTTGGCGAGGATCAAGTGTAGCATATGTTTTTATCAGTTTAATATCTGTTATGTCCTCAGCTTGCGGATTTTATATTAAATGAGTTCGGGGACTGGGAAATGTACTGGGAGCTTATGCCATCCTCTCCATGCATGAGGCTGGCTAT
The DNA here is from genome assembly GCA_013400335.1 of Eurystomus gularis. Taxonomy (NCBI): domain Eukaryota; kingdom Metazoa; phylum Chordata; class Aves; order Coraciiformes; family Coraciidae; genus Eurystomus; species Eurystomus gularis. The sequence goes on along the minus strand of VZZY01010114.1, from coordinate 522,559 downwards.
TGCTGTGTTTCTAGAATGGTGTGAAAAGAAAAAGAAAAAGGACAAAAAGAGAGAGAGAAAAAAAAAAGGCCTCATGACCATAAATGAGTGCAAAGGGAAGAGCAGGAGCAGAGCAAGCGCAGATTCTGCTTCTCTACAGTATTCTTTCAAGCTCCACCTGTTTGCAGCTCAGGGTTTTTCCTGAGCCTCAATAAAGAATGAAATAAAATAATAAAACTTTTAATGAAATAAAATAATAAAATTTTTTAAAGCCCCTGTAAAAGTAAAATAAACCGGAATTAGATTAAAATAAAATAGCACTTCTGATTGCATTTTAATCTTGTTTTCACTGTCTTCTCAATCCATATTAATATCAATTTTGTAATGTCCAGTATTATAACAGATTATTACCTTCAGGACTGGGCATTACTTTGTACTTAGCCGATACAATCAGCCTACACTCAGTCTCATCCTTGTTGAAGAGCAAGTTACTGCGTCGCTCTTGCTGTTTATTATCACTGACCGCTCTTACAGGTGCTGTTTTTTCTGAAAAATGAGATAAAATCGCAATCAGAAATAACCACAAAATCCAAAAGAGAAGAACCGTACTACATCATGGTGAAATGGTACATACAGGATTTTAATTGCTTTGATTAAAGACCATCAGAAAGAAATAGAAGCAATCAAAATCTTTGAGGAAACACCACTGTCACAAGTGTTTACCACATACTCAGAAATGAGCCCAAAACGATGGGGAGCTGGTGTTCACTAGAATATTTTTGACGGGTTAAATACCAGCTTATAGCATTTTAGAAACTGGAGGTCCAGAACGGTTCATCCATGTCGCAATCAGTGGGTGGCTAACAAAAGCTGGTTTGATTTGGCCTGTGACACAGTTACCGCTGCGGTCTGTGTAGTGCAGCAGGTGATGACAAGCATGGTTTATGACATCTTTTGAAACAGAATCAAGCCACTAAAGGCCAAGTTGATGTGACAAGGTGAAAACTGGAAGTTGTAGTAGAAACAAAATGAATACAGTTCAGATAGCGAGTGATCAAAATCATTTCTAGATGACATAAGAATGTGACCGTTCAAGAATTTTCTTACTATGTATGTGAGGTAATGCGGAAGGGAGGAACCTGTGTCACTGGAAATTAGTGTCCTTGAGTTAAGTCTCATTACCAAGACACCTCCAGTTTTTTTAATTATTTGACCTGCCATGGTTAATAAAAAGGAAGTTAATTTGGTATGACATTTTTGATGGTAGCTTGGTGCACTACCAAATAAATTGCAATAAAATAAAATAATAGTTTGAAAAAACCAAACCAACCCAACTTCCTGTTCCTTGCATTTTGAATCAGTTGATTACTTATGGCCTCAGTATTTAAATTAGGACATACTAAATCAAGCTGGTGTTTTGAGTGGGGGAAATTGATTGCTTCTTAGTTGTGACTGTTTTAATGTTCCTATTTAATGGAAAATACAGTATTTTGATTCTTTAAAATTTCTCTGTAGAACCAAAAAATAGTGTCTATGCGACAGAAATCCACCATAGCAAAATACCATCTTATTACTATGCATGGTACGATGCGTACAGGTTATTGTCAATATACAGTGTCTACTGGCAAGGAAGCTTTTGTTTGTCGTGGGAACAAAACGATTGCTCCTCATTTTTCTTGACTGCTGAGTTCTTTAAACGAAAAGCGTTTTGATCCTGGAATAAATATTGATTCTCTCTTTTCTTTCTCAGAGAAAATTAATTTAGTGTGAGTTATAGTCACCCAGGTGAGGTAAGGGCAGCTCAGGACCCCACAGGCTACTTAAACCTGTGACACAGGCCAGCATTCAAGAAGTGTCTTCATTACCCCTAGGTCAGCACATACACGCTAGTTCTTCTGAGGAGTGTCTCCTGGGGCAGAGCAAGGGAGGATTCGCGGGCCACTTGTCTATAGCAATAGGACTGCAGGCTTTCTTTTTTCTAGCCTAAAAGTAGTAGAATCTATCTGCATTCATTCCTGTCCACCTCGCCCCGTTCTGAGAGGTTCCGTACCCTACAAGCAGGTGGTCTGGGTGAAACCAAGAGCACTAATGTGTGGTGCTTTCCAGAGACAGCCCTCGGAGAAACGTAAAGATCTCCATTTTGCTGTGCTGATTTTTTACACGCAGAAATCCTTTTCACAGTGCATAGGGGGAAAAGTAGAGAGGTTGGCAATAGCCAAGTCTTCTCTTCATAAATAGGCTGAAAACATGGAAGAGAGAATGCAGAGTATTGAGAAAATGCATGGGAAGATGTTTACAAAACTGAGTACCCATTGGCATGGCCCGTCTTCAGCTGACAGGGGACATGTTCATCCTTGGAGAGGGCCTTAGTGGCATATTCTTGATACACGGTGAAACAATAGGCAAGAGCAATGGGAAGGGTAGGTCAGATTTCTTTAAAGAATCGCATGCTTCCACTTCCTTCTCTTCGCAGCTCTCTTAAGAAGACATTGCTGTGAGTGCATTTTGAATCAGTTGAGATGACTACATGTGACCATTGCTATCATAGAGTTTGCTATCAGTTTGTGTCCTGTGCATCCCTGTCAGATCCAAAGCATGAGCTCATGTTACTGTAGAGATCAGTCGTGCAAGTGTGAAATTTCCACTGCCCCGACTTAAAAATGAACTTTCATTAGTCAATGATTAGACCAGATGGCGGGGTTCCCCTTAGAGAGTGATATGTATACTGGCTTGATTTCACCATTATAAAAGCAACAGTTAGTATTCTAAGAAACTACTTTAGTGGAACATTTATTTTTAACATGTATGTAATTAATTTGTGTAATTAATACATTATCATTTATTTTACATAATTTTATAATGTATACATTATAAGATATAATTTATATAATGATATAGAATGATAAGATTTGGTATTTGTAGAGCTCCTGACATGCTGAATCCCTGGATATTATGATTATTATGATATTTTTCAGATTTTTATGCCCTGTACACTGGTCTTTGTATTGTAGCACTGACCATTTCCTTAGTAAAATGGTTTGAAGAGATTAAGAAAAATGGTAAGGATTGTACACCTCCAGCACGATGTTACCATGATTTTGTTCCAGAGTCAGTACTATTGAATTAATGTTGAATTCATGTTTCTTTTCCTTTTTTATTTTTGACTCATATTATTTTTGAAAAAAAAACCTCCGCCAGAATAAAAAACAAACAAAAATGAGCTAACGTATAAACATAACTCACTCACTTCGTCTGTGCCTCAGACAGAGCATAATCCTGCCATTGACTTTCTGAAAACAATTAGGATTTTTTGAGAAGGTTTTAAGGTAAAATGGGTAAAATGGGCGCTTTCATAGGGCCTGGATTATCTCTCCTCAAGGGAATGCATTTTGTTAAAGTGACGATTTATGAGATTCAGTACTAATGTCAAACTTTGTTCTGCTGTGTGAAGTAACAGAATTAAAACAGCAAAATAGCAGAATACGAGCACTGGAACGTTGTTGAACTTGTGGATATTTCCACCTAGGTCATTTAAAATTTGATGGAACAGTGATATGAGCGTTTGAGGCATGTCCATGTGGGATGTAAGAAAAACAAGCCTTAAGCAACTTAACTATTTCCCTCTGAAGGATTTTACCCAGAGAGAAAGATGCAATATTTATGTGCAATAGCAGCTGGGTATTTTTAGAATTATTTTTAATTCTTTTATAGTAAATCTCTGCATGATTAGAGAACAGATACAAATCATATAAGGTAACAGTTTATCTCATTTGTGTGAAAAGGTCTTCCAGGATAAAATTACAATTTATTTCCCTCTAAATGCGATACTCATTTGGGACTAAATTAATTAAGGCTGAGCTGATAAGTATCTGCTGTTCTGCTGTCATGACATGGCAAGACACTCGGTATCTACATGCAAAATGCATTCGTACATCAAAAAAATAAACAAAGTGCCTGTGCCTATTGTTTCTAGAGCTGTTATGTGATACTTTAAATAAATGACTTAATTCCATGTTCAAAATACCCAAAGGTGTAATATTTTATTATTGTTACTATTAACTGAGATTGCGTAAGTGTAAGAGCTCTTTCCTCGTCTGAAAGCCTTTCTTACCAGACAGGAAGGTGATCTCTGTGTGCTGTGTCCTGCCTGGGTTGCTACTTTATCCATGCTATGACTTGAACAAATATAGGTGGAACATGTTGTACATCAAGCATCCTAAAGTGACTGCCTTGAGGTTCCTTCAGTGAGCTACACTGATGGGGAGGACATATTTAGGGGTTTTATCTGTGGGATCGTAGTATGAATTGCTTGGTTACTGTGTACATGCTGGAAAACTGGGTGGTTTTTGTCCTTCTCTTTGAGTGGAGATAAAAAATTCTTGCAGGATAAATGTTAAGACTGTCAGTGTTTGAAAGAGTCAAGACAGCGGAGAACTGCACACGAGCTTTCCTTTGAGTTGCAGAAGGTCGTTGACTTGATGTCTACACGTGTTTAAACACAATTGCTTTCTGTGCTTATTCCAGTCATCCTGTGTCATTTTCTGTTGAATTATTTTTCTGCCTTAAAATTAAGCTAATTGCAAAATGGTTCACATAACAATATTGAATGCAAAGGTATGTGTTTCTACATAAATGTTCCTTTATATCCATTCTCTGCGATGCTATATGTTCAGTGAGGTGCATGGGAAATCAAGGGCTGAATCTTTAAAAAATGCTTTCAAATACTGTCTTCAAGTGGATGAGGAATGAATATAGTCAGACCTTAATCATAAACTTTTCCCCTTCCTGACAGTACTGACATTTTGTTGTTTCTAGACAAATAGATGAATCATAGTTAACGAGTTGTTTTGATCATTCAAGGTGCTAATGCAAAACCAAGGCTCATACATTTTGACCCCATACCTCTGAATCAACTGTAAAAGACTGAAAGCCTAAAAGCTGATGTTTTGCAAGGACTACATTATAATCTACTCTAAAAGTTGCTCCATTGAGCAGGCTTCAGCCTGGGGTGGCAACCCACTGGTGAGCCATGGGTGACTGCATGCGGAGGCAGTCTGCAGGGCAATCCATCATCCAGTGGACATTTGCTGGCACGGAGCGCTGGAAGCTGAATATTTAGTAACGCTCTTTTTTTTTCCACGTGAAGCTTTACCTATGGCTCTTGCTGTGAGTGAAATTGAGCGGTAGCCTGTGATCCCAGTGAGCCTGATTCACAGCAGGCTTTTTAGTTAGAGGGTTTCACAGCACTGTGTCTGTACTTCTTACTGTCGCTTGATTGTATGTGAAAGAGGATTGAACCGGGAGACGCTAAATACAGAAAATAAAAAGGGAAACCTTGACCAGATTGAAGTTAATAATACTTACCTGTTCCAATTTTTAGTATCCCTATATTTTTGTTTGAAGAGCAACGTAAAGGAGTATGGTGTTTCAAAGCGTGGGGATTGGAACCTGCGACATGTTGTTGGATACTGGAACGGGATTTTGGTTCGGAAGTTGGCTTCCAGTAGTCAATTTGGGAAGCGTGTATGAGGTATTTCTCTGGGGAGCAGTATTAGACTTTGCATGTAATTCAGATGTGGTCCTTGAACCTTAGTGTTTCTGTGATGTTAAAAATATTTTGCTGTATATTGGGCTTTTTTTAAAACAGTGGCTATCTAACCCAAAGGCCATGTACAAGCCTTCAAGTTTAACCTTTTCATTTTACTTGACACTCTAGATGAGGATAACGGGGGGAATGCTGTCAGAGAGTTTACACAGAGGATGAAGAGTGGTGGTGGTGAAGGGGATAATGACTTAGCTCTGATTTTCTTCCTCCTGCTGCAACAAGGCATCTGTATTCTCTGCTGGGTGCAACCAGCCTGCAGGAAGCTTTCGTTCCTGAAAACCACTAGTAAGTCAGCAGATCATCTGGGAAATTAAAGAGACATCAGAGCCAGGCTTGTGGTGACCTGTTTGAAAAAAAATTAAAAGTATGGATGGATGGTGAAGGGAAATGACAGGAACAATGCCAGGAGGGTAGGTATACCTCCATCTGCAGTATCCTGGAGGTAATACTGGTGCGCTCTCAGGTGCCATGAGGTGCCAGCCAGCCGTAGCAGCAGATCTTTCTCTTCCATTTCACATACAAAGGGGAGAGCTCAGTCAAAAATCACCCTACAACTAGCTGACACTTCAGGGGGATCGCTGGCAGTAGTGAAGGAATAAGACTGAATGTTTTGGGGCTGTGATTAGCTGAAGTTTTCTCGTAACGTATAATGGCTTATTATACCATGGTGTTCAAGCAAATGTCCACAGTGTAACAGTATGTCAATTATTTTGCCTAGTAATCAGACTCTTCATTTCGTGCTGCAGAAACAAATGCCTTTTTCAATTGCTTTAATATGCTCCATTCTTTAAATGAGATGGTCTGTAGGCAGCATATAAACATCACTCTCGAATATTATTTCAGAAAATGAATAGCACGTGTGATGCCCACGCTCATCTACAAGAGAAACTGCAGAACGACATGGGTTCTTGTTCTGCTTCCATATGAAGAGCTCTGAGTGAGCGCCCGTTCTCAAGACATACACATTTGCTGCATTCCGGCTCAGGGAAGGCTGTGTGTCTATTTGACATGCTCTCAGTGGAGAATTGCTTATCCATGCCTGATCCTGACTGGTTTCACCTTCCAAAAGAAACTAGCATAGGTCAAAAGTTGGCAAGATGGATTGAAAAGTGTTTCCAGCTGATGGAAATGCTTTTGGTAACCAAAGTGAGGGAATTTGAAATCTAATCTATTCTCAACGGAAAAACAGCAAATAGTCCATGTTTCAACACGAACAAGCTATTCCAGCGTCTGAAGTGCTGACATACATGAGTTTTTCAAGTAACAAGAGATGCGAATCAACTACTTTTGCATGAGACGTACGAATACAAAGTATCTTCTTTAATGGACTGTGCTATGCCAAAAGGACTTTCTTGTTTACTGATTCACTGCGGTGCTAATGGCGACGGGTATATGTGAATGTCTCCACACTCCCCGTCCTCCTCCAGGTCTTATGTTCAGTGATCTTGGCATTCCTGATGTCTTATTTATTTCCCTTTCTAAATTCTTAGTATTTTCCTTACTGTAGTTGAATCTTTTTCCCTCTCTTACTTGAATATTAACCGTTTTTATCTTTCCTTCCTTTTTCTCATCTGACTTTCTTTTTCCTGTTTACTTTTTTCACTCTTGTCTATTTGCCATGTTCAGGTTCTTCCATATGTCATTTCTTCACAAATGGTTCCCGTATTGTCCAGCCCTTTGAGGAAAACACACGTTCTCAGCTGTTACCAGTTTCTCTATATGAAAGAGTGCGTGCTGCGAGTTCAGGTTGAGAAAAGTGTGTCTCATTGGACAAAGATTATTTGATTCCTCCTTGATTTTCTTACCTGCTTTTCTTTGCCCTCCATTCCTTCCATCTGTCTCTGACTGTAAGGCAAAGTAAGGGCCAAGTGTCTGTCAGTTTTCCTGTCGAAATACAGAATAATAATGAGGATGTGAGTCAGAGGCTGAGTAACACCGGGCACAACAGCATACAAGTAGTTTACATATATTTCTTTATTACAATTTTCCGATTTTTAATTCCATTGTTTGTCTTTTTTTTTCTCTTTGTACTGCTCCTAGCTTGTGTATACAACTCACTGATGTATCAGAGGAGACTTTTAATCAAACATGGTTACCTTCTCATTTGCCTGGACCAGGGAGCTCCTTTGGAATGGTACCAGGAGTGCTGAGCTGCCCTTCATGGCTTTGCTGGGCTATTGAAACCTCTCGTTACACCCAAATCCCCCCCACCCTCCCACTGCCCTCTGTGCGTCACGGATTTCTTAGTCTGGTATGTGCACATTTTTAGTGTAAATTCAGAACGAAACAAGGCAAGGAGCCCTTATAGTTGTTTTGGTGAGATCTGTAAAAACAGTTTCAAAGTTTAATTTCTCCTGACAAGGGCAATCAGAAAAGACAGGTTTCTATAGCACAGAAGCAATCTTGTTTGACCGTCTTGAGCAAATTCTCCCACTATCGACTGACTACTTGAGATTAAGTGGAATTTCTAACAAATGCTGTAACACTGGGTCAAGCACTCCCTCTCTCTAGTTGGACTTATTTGTTGCAAGCCTCAGTAAAGGTTTATTTTAACGCAGCCATTTTATGATGCTTGGAATATCTTCATACTCTGCATTGCTGCTACTAGAGATAATGGATGACCACTTGGTTAATGTTTGACAGCAGTTACAATGCACATCTCCCAAAGTTAAGTGTCCTTATGTCTTTGTATGCGAACTGACCTTCAGGGACAGTAAACATATTGTTTGGCAACAAGTTAATTACAGACTTTATCTTCCAAAAACATTCATGTCATGGGTGGGATAATTAAGATGTCCTTGCAAGTGAAAAAAAAAAAGTTCTTGAGTTATAGTAATGTACCCAAGTAGGTGTTAGAAACCGAGGTCACAATAGTATTACAAGAGCTGTGTACTCATGTTATTTTGACTAAATAATTCTCCTCTTCAGGCTATAAAAATGAAAGATGGGCTTAACTGATATGTATGGCAATATATTCTGTAAGTCTGAAAAAAACAAAGGGATTTGGGTTGTGCAGACATACGATGGGCAGGCAGAACTGATTGCGTGTGATTTACTGAGGGATGGATTGCTAGGGTTTGTTTTGGTTTGCTCCCCTTTCCTCCTTTTAAGGTCTGTGTCTTTTGTTAAATAGTGAGGATCACGTTGGTTGGCCCTTTCTGATTTTGTAATGTGAACTTCATGGTGATAAATAGCTAATTATTTGCAATTGAATTAGGCTATGAATTTAAATATGACAGAAACAGATGTACCGGTGATTACCTTCAGTGCATTGCTAAGGGGTTCTAAGTTTAACATAGTATAAATACCTTCCAGAAATGTTATTTCTGAAATGGAGCAGTGCAACTATTGAAGACTATCACAGAGATGTTAAGGAGTTCTGTGATACCTGAATGTCCTCCAGACTGATGTATCTCAGATGCAACATGTGCTTCGTTTCTGGTTTTTCCTGAAAGAACGCGGGAAGGGAGGAGAGCAGTGTCCACCGGTGAGATCTGAAATTCCAGTTCTGGAGTGTTGAGTCTTTAAGCTGGAGGCATGTTGTTTGAGTGAATTGATGAAGTATTTTTTTCACAGTGTACATTCGGAAGAGGACACTGAGCATTTTTGGAAGCTGGAGCCCCTAGACGAGCACACTGCAGTGCTATTTTGTGGCTGCTGCTTCAATGAACGCCTTTGTTGGCTGGCTGAATAATAATGAAATGATGCAGCAGGTTAACTACCCCCACATGCCCTTGTACTTAGATGAAACCAAGAATGAATTACACACTAATGTAATGTAAAGATTTGAATTGTAGTATCTGAAAAAAGCATGGGCTTTGCACATGTTCTCTTTCTCACAACTTGATTCAGGAGATCTGCTAATCAGGTAATTCTGAGCTACTGTTTTCAGTTTCAGTTTTTCTGTTTGGAAGCTTACATTCCAGCAGAAAGAAGTCATTCCTTTTTTAATGGACAGTACAATTTTGGATAATCAAATAACTTTAGAGTGAGTTATTTTCTTCAGTAGAAGAAAAGACATTTAAAATTAACAAAAAGTTCCCTGAGTACAGCCATAATATGTGACAGCCGATGAGTCGTACCTTGCCAAACCGTAGCAGGAAACATACACTTTGAGACCTCTTTTTGTGTATCCATTTGTGGTTAGAATGATAATATTTAAGCATTCCAGCATTAGAGAATAATAGAAAAGTGGGATCTAAGCACAAAGACTTTGATTGATGGAACGATGTCATTCAGGTCTAATGCAGCACTGTTAACACACCCATATCCAGTTGACACATTAATACCAAATGTGTCCAGGCTGTGTTCATACAAGGTGCAATAATAACACCTTCAGAATGGTTAATTAACTCAGTGACTGTCTTGAAAGTTAAATCTCTGTGTATTTGCACTTATGAAAATGTTGTCTGCAGATATTTGGGCAGGGTGTGCTCGAGAAAAGTCGGATAATCTATTCCAGATTCCTTCATTATTAGATGGCAATGGAATGTGATTTTTACTGTGCAAACCAATTCATGGGTTCCATATTCTGAAGTTCATCTCCAGCCTTGACCAGAAAGCTAATTTGTGTTTGTTTTGCCTTCTGCGGTACATGTGAGTTGAGCAGGTCAGTTGATCTCTTAGTCAGGATGAGATGTATCTTAAAATGAAATTATAAATGAACATCACGTGCACCAAGTAACTTTTTCATTTTCATGTAAACTAAATAGGTTTTGGTGAGCAGGCTTTTCAGGTTTTGCCTGTTTTAACTTTTTAAGTATGCTGTTTCCTCTTTAATTTCTTTTCTTGGAAAATTCATTGCTTGTTTTCAAGTTATCTCTGTTGCTATCGAGTTTACTTGTGTGTTCTACTCAACATTATATTGGCTCTGTTGAATTTCATCGGAGGTGATTTTTTCTGCATAACAGTGTGCAAATAAATGTACTGCTAATCCCTTTCCTTTTAAATCTACCACTTTAATGCTTGCTTCTGTCACTGGTACATGGAGACGAGAGACTTGACCTATTTTTAAAAATGAGCTTTTTAGCTTTGTTAGCTACAGGAACACAATTTTAGAATTTTAAGAATTTATTTTTAATTGCTTGCCATTAGGATTTGCTAGGGCACACGTGGGTGGTATTTTCCTTTTAATTGTTATCTTTTGCAATGGAACTTAGTGAATTTTTTTTTTTCTAACCCCTTAGTGCTTCCCAACCTTGATAGTGCTCTTCAGCAGCTGGCTTGGACTGGGCTTTGTACAAGCTTCAACTTTGCTGCATAAAAATTGCTTGGATACTGCTGGAATGTATAGATTATTCCATTTCATGTGCATTCAGGCAATAGGTATGAAAGTTGATTCATATATGATTACAGTTATTTCTAATGTGACATTTACCCCAGAACTGTATTAAGTTGTGAGCCCTGGAAAAAAAAGCAGTATTTTCTTAATGCTATTCTGTATTCAATGGCTTTGATGGAACTTGTTGCAGATGTTTCAGATTACTGTCAAAACTTCATTATCAGTGATAATACACTAATGCAGTAAGTTGACATAGGGGTTGACTGAATGACTATTGCAATATGTAATTAGGTTGCTGTAATATGATACATTTCCACTGATCCTACACAGACTTTAAATGAAATCTGTTTGAGACTGGATTCCCGTGCTGCATTGTTACCATTCCCAGAGTGACTGCTACCTTTTTTTTTAGGATTCTTATAGGGGGGTTTGCATACGTTAGAGAAATTCCATGTTACACAGCTGCAAGTACATTTTCTTCCAAATTTGCTTTTAATATTGATATCACTGGAAAGAATAATACCATTACAGAGTTAGCAGTACATGTATCTCTGCCTCAGTCTAATAAATCAGATCAAAATATATTGTGTTTATATTATATATAATCCGTATACTGTATATTACTAGTATTTACAAGTATGAAGCCATTTGAGAGCTGTTGCAGTTTCTAGGCTGTATAAACAAAAAATTGTTTGCAGAGATGTTTGTCTGCAAAGTGAAAAACTGAAATTTTAATGGAATCCTTCCAACAGCTGTCAGTTTCTTCCTCAGAGTTTGATAATTGAAAGGTTTGTTATTTTTTTAGAAAAGGAAGATGGTTTCAATTATCCAAAGCTAGTGGAATGTTTAACTACCCTTCTGCTATCAGTGGACTTGTTTACTTTGGGATTTTGACTAAATTGAGATTGCACATATCCAGATGTTATCTGCCCGGGTGACTTTTTCATTTACTTTGGCAAAAGATTTGATGGTATATTGCTACCATCTCTTTGTCAGTTTTCACATTATATATTGCAGGCTACATTTAGATTTTTATAAGCTTCTTCTGCTAAATTGTTAACTCCTCAACTTTTGCTCTTCTTTTCTAAGGATGAGTGCTCATTTCATGATAGGCTCATCTGAATAAAGATTATAGGCTATGGGAAGTTGTACGTGTACCCTTTGCATGGCTGTACACAACTGAGCAAATGCTAAATTATATTTTTGGGGTTTTATAGTTCATTTCTTTTGGTCTTACACACATTGGGAACGTCGTTGCAGTAAGGCTAAATTTCAGCCTTGCATTTTACCTCGCATGGAAAGCATGGTGCCATTAGGCTGCCCAAGGGGCAGCATGGGAACTCGACTGAAATTAAGAGATGGGATTCTGATCCTTACTGCAGGTTTTCTCATTGGTTAGCATGAAAAAAGCCAAAGTCTCAGACAAACAAACCCAAAATCCAAATGAAACTTTTCTTTGTCTTGATTTTTATCTCTGCTTTGCTGTGCTTAAGGGGCAGAGATGTGTCTGAACGGCATCCACTCTGCAGTGTCCTTCAGCGAGATAGGAAAGGCAAAGCTCTCCACCAAGAGCTGCTTTCTTCCCAGCATCCAATGACCTATCGTGCCAGTGGCGTGCGCAGAGGAGCAAAGGCTTCTCGTACAGGTAGCTTGCAGCAGGGTAACATTCCATGGAGTATCAGCGGGGAATTGTAGACAACATAAGCCAGGGCTACTCAGAAGTAGAACAACAGTACTGGAAAATAGGAACAGTTGAACAAGAATATCATTCAATTCATTCCTGTCATGTCATTTTTCAGCACTGGTGGGCATTGGGAGTGGGTGAAGAGGGAGAAACATCCTAGCCCTGAAACCTGCTACTTAGGATGTGCTAGGCTGAGAAGCAGCTTGAATAAAGAATTCCACTTTTTTAAGCTTGAATAAAGAATTCCACTTTTTATATGTTTAGAGTGCTAAAGATGTAAAGTGGGCGAGTGCTGAAGCTCAGCAGTGATCAGACAGAGCTGCAGCCAACAGAAACAGAGGTTTGAAAATATTCTAATCTATGGCCTAGTGAACCTTCCTGTTGAATTGTTTTACCTCTTTCAACCTCCAGACCTTCTGGTTGCAAATTAAAGAGAGGTCGCGCTGGTCCTCACGTGACTCACAGATGCATACATCTCACGCTAGATCTGAATGGAGCTCCACACGCCACTGTTTATACAGACCGGGTCGTTCTAATCCTGTTGGCAGGCCTTTAAAATGGCAACTTTTTATTTTAGGCCTGGTTTCCTTTAACTGCAGCGTTTAACCTTGGAAACGTGTTTGTAGGATTTTTCTTCAAGGGCATTTTAAAGAGTGTGAGGTTTTAAAATCAGTAAAAGTAATGAAAATTTATATGCTTCTTTGCATGTGTGATTGAAGCAAATCTGTGGTGTGACCATACATAGAGGGATTTGAATCGAGCAGATTTAATTGTTGCTAATGCCGTTTATTTTGGTAATGCCTAAAGACCAGCTTTGCTTGGTAATGCTGCAACACATGGGGTCGGATTTATAATCTCCTGGTGTAGCCAGGGGGTGAGTGATACTGGTAGAAGTTTGTGGTAAAATCCAGGAACGGTTGAATTCAGCAAATATCAGACTAGTTGCAGTTTGAATATGAGGGAGAAGAGAAAGTGAGAAGAAAAATTGATTATAAAGATGCAAGATAGTTGAAAGGGAATGTGACACTGAAAAGGGAGAAGTGAATCAACAGTGAAAGTGAATTGAAGGGTAGAGGCAGGGAGGGAAGGTAAAGATGGCCTCTTAAGCAAAAGAGCAGTTAGCGCAGGGAAACATGGAAACTTCAGAAATTTGTGAATCACCAGAAGTACCTCTTTTTGGCAGGTTTTGCACCTGCCTTTACTAGCTGGGGAGTGGCTGAGAATTCTATGATTTCTCCCAGGCCAAATGATGGAGAGAGATTGGGCAGCTGCAGTTAAGTATCTGCTGTTAATAAATTGTTATCAAGAAGTAGATAGTTTTAGATGCGTGCCTACAGTATACATGGGGCTGTGCAAGAGCTGAATGCAAAACCACGTCCTGTCAGCCTACATGACAGGTACAGAGAAACCAGGTTGTATAGTACCGTGGTGGTGCTGGGAGCGCTTAGTGTACCTCTTTTTCTTCCTTTTTTTCAAGTTTCATTAGAGATCATTGTGAATGAATCATATCTCCAGTAAGCAGTTGACTTACTGCACGGTGACCTGATATCTCGATAAGATTTGTGAGATTTAAGAGAATGGTTTTTAAAAGGTGGATCTGAAAAACATAATATGAAAATGTCTTACGTGTACCTTACAGCATCTAGCTGGATGAGGAGCTTGGATCAGCCAAGTTTCCTTCAGGAGCTCTGAGTAGGTCATTCTCCTCTGCTCCTTGCCTTGTATATGATTAATTCGGGCGGAATGACTGCTTTTTAGCTGGGTTCTGTGTTAGGTGCTCATTCAGAGAGCGGGGCCAAGCTGTCAGCCTCTGATCTGTTTACTGTTACAGATGTCTTCTCAATTGCTGGTAGTAGTTTACTTAAAAGAAGGAAAATGTGGGCTCTGCTTCAGACCTGAGGTTCCTGTGTCCTCTTCCTCTGCAGAGCTGGGAGTCTAGAGAAGAGAGGGAATTTAGACAGGAGCAGAGCAAAGAAACCAGGATTAGTGGTAGATTCAAAATAGTTCAGAAGTATTTTGGAGAGATGGAGCGCTCTAGCTAGAGACAGAGGGACAGCATTACATAGAAGGAAAACTGTGTGCCAGAGGACATGACAAAAGATTCTGCTGAATTCTGAAAGGCATTCAGGAGTGAAGAAAGTGAAGCGTTGGGATGGAGGGATGTTTGGTTTGGTTTTATTGTTTTATTTGTTTATATGTCTGAAGTAGAGGTTCTTCACAAATCTGTGTGTTACGTCTGTCATCCAGCCGTGGTCACTGGAGACAGAGCATCTGTAAGCCCAGAAGGAAGGAGCTGTGAGAAAAGAGTAGATTTGAGGTATCAGGTTGTTAATTTTTTATGCGGGGTGTTGCGAAGGACTGGGGAAGCTGGGGATTATCTCTCTCAGTAACGCTTGCCAAAAGAAAAAGCCTGAGCTGGTACTAACTTACACCAAAGGAAACTTGAGAGCACCTGGGTGCATACCATGTGTAGTTACAACATAAGAACTGCAACTGACACTAGTTCCCTGACAACTTGACAGGTTGAAATAACAGAGGGAGACTTATGAGAAGAGTGGAAAGAAATCTCGTACAAAGAACTGCATGGCTGATTGCATCAGCGCCTTTGTGTCAGTAAGTCTTCAGCATGAGACATGCATGGAGGCTGTGGAGCATGTATATGCACGTGGTGGCATATACATGTCTTGTGAGGTCTCATTACCAGTAACAGCTGTTTCTTCTAAAGAGTTCTAGGAATTAGATTTAGGTAAAATGATCAGAATCAATCTCCACCTGAAGCACACCCAGATTTTCAGACTCTTAATATTCAACTCACTGTGTTGCATTTCAGATTTCGTTCCTGTTAACAGGCAGACAGGATTAGTTAGAAGCAAGAAGGCACAAACTGGTTTTTTTTGAGGAAAGAGGTAAATTATACACAATGAAATGAGCAAAATTCAAAGAGAATTCAAGCCATAGAATCTCAGTTATTAATTTCTTTGCCTCTTGAGTCTCTGAATTGTAGCTCACCAAACCAAAAGGAAACAAAACTCTGTTACCAAAACATTAGTTTATCAACCCAAACAGAATGTGCAGAGATCAAGGGAGTGCCAGAAAACAGCACCCTTCAGCCGGCTGGGGATCAGTGAGGTCTAAAGATGCCAAGTGTAGTTCACTAAGTCCTGCTCCATTGACTTGACCGCTTCCCAGTCCCGTTTCACAAAATGAGTTCCCTGGTCCCAGGTGGGCCTCGGTGCGGTTTTGCAAAGCTGTCTACATGGACATCTCCAAGGCTTTGACTCGGAGCTGGAAAAAAAGTGTGCTCTCAGATGACTTCCTAGTGTTCCCATTCCCCCCTCACTCATATTCATTTCATCTCGGCTTTTCGTCAAAATGCTGTTAATCCACTTTCTCTAGACTAGATTCAATAATTGTTTGGCCATTTAATAACTGCACTAACCTATATTTAATATCATTTCCCAAAGTAAATTTGAACTCTGAACAGTGTAGAGCAAATGCAACAAGGACAAAATAACATGTATAAGTTCACTGGCTGACATTTGCCCTTATTTCTAAAACAAGAGCATAATTCTTTACCCTCTAATCCTTCTAATTTTAAGTGTCATGCGCAAAGCTTTAGCTTTTATAGAAACTACAAATTCAGTGTGTACATTCTGAATGCTTTAGAACCCTGAGGTGTTCCTGATTTTTCTCTTGAGTTCAAATCCTTTTTCACCTCTTCCTGAAAATGTTGCCTCAGTTCAGATTTGCTATGCTTGTCTCCAGCATGTGAGTGTTGCCTTGGATCGTTCGCAATGAACAGCTGCATGGAGACCTCAGAAAGAGAGAATATGCTAAGTAAATTAGGAGTTGTAACTGCACAGCAGTCAGCAGTCTTTCATCTGCGATATTGTGTGCTTGTCTATGAATTTGAGAGTAAGTTTCCATAGCTCCAGAAATCTCCTGGTTTTGATGTGTGGAATTCCAATGAGCAGGAACTTCTGGCAGCAGTTTTTCCCACTATTTAACCTTCACAATGTCAGTGGAGGCAAGCTGAGATTTTTTTTTTCCCCCATGTCACCCGTAAAGTACTTTTTTCTGCACAGTTAACAGTCACTGTTAGGAAACTCACTGCCTGAAGGTAGGCTTTACTGAGGAACTTATGCTTCCCCAGAACATCTTAGTATGAAAGTAGCATCCCTTGTCCTTTTTTTAAATCAGGAAGGTATGTGTTACAGAAACCATATTTTATCCATACAGCTGTTGTCTTGGCTATCGTTCGTGCTTTAACACCACGCTTTGATGTTGGAGAACTTTGGGGTAAAGTGGCAGTCATAAATCTTCATATTGGTAAAACTCCTGAAAAGTAGTTGCTACATGCACTTTGTTATACATTCTACACTTAGGAGGGGGAGTTGTGGGGTTTGGCTGGATTTTTTATGTTTTGGAAGTTAAAAGACATACAATACATCAATGTCATTATAGTATATGCCATCATTTCATGGTAATTTATGTAAGGTAGTAAAATATGTTTGTTCCCACCTGCTTCTCCGTTGTGAAGTAGCATGAACTGTTAGGACAGCTGCGTGAAAGAGGTTTGAAAAAATGATACCGTCAAACCCAGGGTTTAAAATGTATAGAAAGCACAGCATATTTTGAGATTGAGTTCTATGCAAAATTTCATGGTTCCGTCTTGAAAACACTGTGAGCAGAGAAGTTCTGAATTCATCTGTCAGATGATGAAAAAAGTCTGAACTGAGCAAAACTTGTCCCGCTACCTACCTTGCACGTTGTGTGCCAAGACAGAGCAAAATTAGGCCCTCATGAATAGGATGCTGGTAATAAAGATTATATAAGATATATTAATTTTTGCCAACTTTCAGAAACTTCTGAAATACATAGAGATTTTGAGAATCCATAGTAGTTGCCTAGCCACCCTAAGAAACACCGCTTTCTTCTGCTAAAAAGTAGGAGTAAATCTTCATGTGCTGTTTAATTTACCGTAGTAAGGTTTCATTAGAACAGAACCATGCATCCCCCAATATTTTCTCTGTAACCATCAGAAAACATTGTCAAAAGCTGTATTTTCATTTATGCTGGTAGCTAAAGGGTGCGATATTTTCAGTTGTTACACTAGTGACACACATTGTTATAAATATGCTCTATACTTATTGAAAAGTTTTGGCTCTAATAGGGAGATGTGTTTTGGAAACTTCTCCTATCAGAGCAGGGGATGGGATGGTTCCACATTAGCACTTCTGGGATTTATTCTGTATTTTGCACAACTGTTAAAAATCACTCACGCAGGCACCTGCATCTGCAGAAGAAGAATTATCCTAGACCAGTAGGAGTTCCAAAATCTGTCATTTTTCTGCTAGGAACGAGGGTTTGAATGCAGCATTCCAGCTGCTAATGGATATTCAGGGCCCTTCCGGAAGGAGTCTTGATCAGTAGATGACAGATTAACAGAAGAGCTGTGTTTTATGGTTAGGGAGGTTAAACAAAGCCCACGTTGCCTTTTGGATGGAGGGGAAGCAAGATCATTCAGAGACTTTGCAGGAAGTCACGGGAAGGGGATGCCATCGTGATTGATGAAGCTGGTCCATTATCAAACACTTTGTGAAAACTTTTATTTCCTCTAAGTAAATCACGTAGCTTGTACAGGGCACAAGGAGAGAATTAATTTTGTTGCCTTTTGCTGGAAATGTATCAAACAGTGTGCAAGCCAAAATTTAAGAAGGGTGGTTGCATAGTGTATTTAAGCCAGTCATGTAGTTGATCTTCCCTTTGAATTTAGCAGCTTTTATTGTTTGACAAATAATGTTTTGTTGGAAATTAACTTCTTTTGTCAAAGTCTTTTATGTTTGTATATCCAGCCATGAAATAGAGCCACAGAAGTTACAAGCTTTTTCTGTAAAGTAAATATGTACATAGGTTGATTATTTTTGTCCAAGTTGGTATATTGCAATTTCCTTTTATTCTTACCAGAACAGTATTTAAGAATTATTTAAAGAAATTACATTTTATCACTAGCTATTAGCAGTATCTATCCCCTAGGTAAGGAAATCCAAGCTTCGGGAATAATAATTTTGTACGTGCCATGTATTGTGAAAGTGTTCTTTTGGATAGGAAAGCTGCAAAGGTGTTCAGGCTCAAAACATTCATTTGACAAATCCTTCTGAACAAGAACAGTACGTGCAGTCATTCACAGCCCTTACGGACTCCACAATCCCCAAGAAGCGCCACGGCCTCGCGTGTAGAAGGGGATCTATTATCCCTGATGGATGCAGGCAGGACTTGTTCTTTTGAATGACCCTGAACATCAGGGTCAAGGTTTTCAGCTTGAGTAGATGTGGGCTGGAATCAACTAGGAGGGTAGGATAATATCCATGAGGGACTGCAAAATTACTTAATCCCTTCTCGTTGCTGAAATGCTAATGAACGTTTCTGAGCAGCCACATTTTGCACGAGCTTGAACCTCTGTCTTATTCCAGGTATGCCTGTATGTGGCAGGAGAATCAATATGGTGCATGTCTGCACCAGCACTGAGGAGACCCTGTCTGTCAGTAAAGGATCGAGTTGTAAGCCATGTGCAGGCAGGAGAATAGCTTTTCGTAGGCAATTATTTTTGTCGATCATCTGAATTCGATGATGATTTATTTTAAGCATTGCTCTAAAGCTTCCCATCACACTGGAAGGAAAGATGGGGAAGGCACTAGCTGGAAAGGGAAGACATTCCCCAGGAAGTCCTATTAAAAATATTCACATTGGACTTGTTCAGGTTTATTTTGTGCCAGGTGGTCCTTTGTGCAAGAAACCAATACTCCTGGCAGTCCTGAATAATCAGGATTTTACATATCTTCTTTGAGACTCTGGAATAGCTTGTAATTTGTGAGACAAAAGAGAGATCAGGCTTAGCTCCTTTTGTCTGACACCTTTGTGTTTCTGTGACCTACATGTTTTGAATATCCTAATGCAGTTAGCCCCTCTATAAACCCAAGTGTGCTATCCCCTGAAGTATGCCAAACACAGTGCTGGTTACAGGGGTGAACTGTGCAAGGATCGGAGGTAAGCCAGAATCCAGGGCTTAAGGTGTGCCATTGCTCCCTTAAATCGTGCCAACCAACCCCAAAGGTGCCAAATCTCAGGCAATATTCGACACTGGGGCTCCTCTGGGGCTCTGTGAAGAAGTTCCCTGCATGGCTTCCTGAGTCATGTAACACAAGCTGTGCTATGCAGTCGGAAGTGTTGTAAAGCTCCTTTAAAATTCCAGTCTAATAAAAATGAATAAAATAAGAGAATCTAAAGGTCAGAGACCTCAGAGGCTAATACAGAAATTTTCTTTGCATACATAGGTGCTTGAAGGTAATCTTGAAATAGATCACAGTTGGTTGTCAAGAAATCTACACAGAAAATCTGTGTTGGTTAAAGAATTAGAAATATCTCTTATTTCCATTTGTAAGCGAGGCCGGAAGGATGAAGGAAGGTGGGCCGTTCTTCTGGTCCCAGTACAACGTACTCATGTTTTGATTACTTCATTAAATATGAATGTTTAACATTTTTGCTCCAAAATTTTTATGGAAGAGACTCTACTGAGTCTTTAACAGCCTGTTAGCTGGGTTTTAATAGCTATGTTTCTGCCTCAGAAAGAGATGCGTGTTAGAAAAATCTCAGAATTGGAAGACCTTTTTTGCCTTTCCTGGTTTTAACTTGAGGTTGGATGTAAAGCTGTTTCCTACCCTCAGTCAGATGCAGCAAAAGTTTCATAGGGGGAGCTTCTCCACTCATACATGTAGACAGCATCATTAAGGCTGGAGAGTTTGACTGCATTCCTGCATTATCCACATGTAGACTCAAGGAAAAAATCCCTGGGTTTCTGCTCCCAGGAAGTTCAGCAAAACAGAAGCACATTTATACTTAATTCCATTTGCAGCATGGCTTCCTTAGCTGTATCTTACTCTCCATTACATTATTTCCCCCCAATTCTCTAATGCAATTTATCCATTTCCTTACATTTGATTTTTCTTGCCTTAATTTACGTTTTGATATTTCTCCTATCTTTCCTATTCTCAATTTTTTCACTTCTTTGAAAAGTAACTGTGTCTCTGTCGATGCCGTTCTTCTGTTCGCCTCTGTACTCTCTGTTATCTTCTGCTTTTTGTCCAAGTGTCTTTGTGGTTTCTTTGCTCAGCCTTCTCTAGGGCTTTTGCTCTGCCAGCTTTAAACTACACAGTCAAAAATTATTTCTTTTTGAACAAATTGGTTAGTCTGGTCTCCACATATTCAGCCGTGCTCTGTTGTCTTTCAAAGGCCTATCCTTAGCTCTAGTAACGCATAAATGGCACTATAACGCATTCATTGTTAAAGCATCATTAAAGCAATTAGCAGTGTTCTTGTTTTCTGGATGGAGAAGCACAGGTACAGGGAGAGACTGTTCATGACACAGGACTTTTAGGTGATGGTTTCATCTTGTTTTCCCTCTAAGATTCCTCCCTGCATCCATTGTGCCTTTGAAAATTCTGCTTGAAACAGTTTGCCTAGAGCGGGGTGTAAATGATGCAGCGAGAAAGTACCATGTGCTTGCTCAGTAACTGCTCAGGGTTTCCTTGTCCCGGATGAGCAGCTTTGCGGGTGGTCTCCTCTGGTGGGTTGTTGGAAGAGTTGTGAAGATGCAGGAACTTCCCTGACATCAGGCAGGGTACTAACAGCCACAGAATTGGTCTTCCCTTGCTGGAGTTGTAAAGACCTTTGTAAGATTAAAGTGCAATAGGTGGTTTCCAAGAGACTGGTGTGGGCTTATGGAGCATAACAAAGGCTTTCACGTTGTTAACTTGTATATTTTTAAGATGCTTTTAATACTTAAAAGGAGACATGCAAAGTTCTGCAGCAGACATCCCAAGATCAGAGTGGGCCCTGGGACTCCCCTCTCTCTCCCTGCTCTCTTGGAATCCCTAGAAGGTTGGCTCTGTGTGTTTGTTTTCAGTTTCAAGCCCCACACTCAGGCTGCCTGGCACATGTGCGGATGCTGGGAGTTTTTCAGGGTCGTCCCTTCATGGGGAGTGAGGACATGGAAGGCGGGGATTGCAAAGTGGTCTTTTTTTTGGTGCAGTCCCTGGTCCCAGTCTGTTCTAGCAGTACAAAGTGCAGTACATTAATTTGAAGGAAGTTTTTGAAGAGGTCTCCATTACAGGGTGATGGCTGAGTCCTCTCTTTTGTGTTTCACCCTATATGACATTGAACATTTATTGGGGCTTTTAAAATTTGGGTGACTTGGGCTTTTTAACTGTTAATACTTTCTCCCAGTTAAGATGACCAGGCCTTCAACTTAAATATCTTCTCTCAGCTTATGGTCCTCTGGGTAACTCTCCTGGCTTATTTTCCACAAAAGCTTTTGGGGGGAGGTAAAGAAAGTTTTTTGACTTCCCTTTTTTAGTTCTCTTAAAACTGACCTCCCTGTAGATCCGTCTTTAACTTCAGGAGGCACACAGCGTAAATCCTGTGTGTTTTATTGCTTGATGTAGTAGAATTCCTAATGCCGATAGGTTTTCTCTGCCTTTGAGACAAGTATAACGGTAAAACGAGGAGCCTGTTGTTGTTACATTATCATTTTGTATCAGCGCGTTACTAAGGATTCTAACAGGCCATTAGGACTGTAAAATTACCTCATAACAGACAATGCAGGCCTGAAGTGTGTGATAAGAAAATGACAGGTTTTCTGCAAATAAATCATGGGTAGAGCTGGAAACAGATTTGCCACAGTGATCTCTTCATCCTGCTTCCCCACATCATCTTCAAAAAAGAGGCTTCAAAGTTGAATGACTTTTTAGTAGCAAAATCCATTTTCTATCAGATTAGATTCAAACTGGGTTCCTCATCTTTCAAACTCTCTTTACGTAAAAGATTTTGAACACTTTTTGCACCCATTTTAGTAAGAAACTGTCATAAATGGTAATGAAGTAATAAAACTTCTTGTATAGGAAATGTCTGAAATAGAAATACAGACTTTTGTTAGTTACTACTTGTAGCAGTAAGTAGCTGATTTGTTTCTGGTGTGAGGGGTTTTTAGGGTAACTTGACTGAACGATGATAATGTGCACCTGAAGGAGATCCAAACATTAGTGCTTCCAGTTGCCACCTGGAGGTGTTGCACATTGAATGTCCTACTTGAGTTACAGCAAAATCCTCAGCAAACTGAAAATAAAATCTTACGCAGATGACAACTTTGTGAATGACAAAAGATGATCTATCTTGATGCTCATGTGAAACGTCACTGTCCTGGCTCGTGATTTTATTTTTGTTGTGTTCAGAAATGCAGAAACTGCAAGGATTTTGCAACTTTGGGACTGTTTAGATCTGTTTACATGTGACATATTTGTTTCCTTTGTTTTGACAGCTAGCCCTACACATTTGCTTGTAAATAATTTTAAAAATCAGATTCATATGACTTCTTTCAGACAACTTCTTTAGAATCTGCTTAATGATAAGCATAAGAGGGTTCAGATGGTTTGAATAGAAGTTCACTCCTAAATAATCCTGTTTTTAATTGCTTTGCTAAATTGAGCAATAGCTTCCAGTCAGCAATAGAATGTAAGTGTGGCTCTGCTTAACTTCATGGTCAGATGTTTCTTGAGTAGGGATATTTCGTTGACTGGGGGCTCCCCATACCCAAAGGAGGTGATTGATCCAAAAGAAGAAGGTGCTATGAAGCACTGCTTTTCAGAAAAAAAAAAACCTGTGGGCTGTTTCTCAACATTACTGTGGCAGAATGTGGTATCTGCACGGGACACCGTGGCTTTGTACCCTCTCTGTGGGCTGCTTTCTGGGGTCCATGGGTACAGTCTGGTCCACGTCCAGTCCAGCATCCCTGAGACCCCCAGGTCTCTTTTTGTTTTGTTTGTGGCCCTAACATTTTTAGTGGTTTCATTTTGCCACAGAAGTGCATCTGACTGGGACATTGTGCCGAGACCAGCAATGCACCATAAGTTTACATGTTACATTCATGATGATAAAAGTCCTTTTTGCTTGAGCTTGTGCGTTTTTCACTTTGACTCATTTAGAAGAATGTGCTTTAACTACTAGCATGTAAAGAAGTTTGATGTCTTTCTTGCATGAGTGTTCAGTTAGCACAATCTCTGCTGTTCTTACGAGGGAAGAATCATTGTGAAGAATTTTAGGACTTTGGTGGAAGCCCTGCATTTTAAGCTAATTAAATGGGCTTGATTTCAATGTTTCTTTAAAAATAGATCTTTAAAAATGGGCAATACGTTTTTCTCAAGTGCAACAATGAAAAGAATGGCATAGAGCATCTTGTGAAATCAGAGAATACTGAGGGGGTTTTTGTATTTATCACAGGGTTCTTCCATCAATAGAAAAATAAATCTGGGAAAAAAACCAGATTTTATTCTGTTACTTTGGGCTTACAAAACCCTTTGCATGATATCCACACAGCTGAGCTCCCTGGGAGCTTTAGAAGGCATGTGCAGGAGCCTGGGAGAGTCAAGAGTTACATGAGACAAGCTAGACATGGGGGTGCCTTGGCAAAATCTGTTACAGAGTTCTGCAGTTGTGCCAGTAAGAAAAGAGAAAGGAGGGAAACGGGGCTTTTGTGGAATGCAGGGAGAGCGGGGTGGGGGAATAACAGCTGCTGCCATTTTGTGGGGATTGGACTATTTGGAAAGGGTGGTGCAGAGAAAGGACCCAGGTGTGCCAGCTTCAGCAATGATCAGCACCTGTGGAAAGGAGGTAAAAGCAGGTTGCAGTGACTCAGAGAACAATAGGATGGTGAGCTCCTGGTGTACTGTGTGTGTGATCCTGATGCTCTGCCTTCAAGAGAGATTCCTCTGGGATAGGTGAAGAGTTGTTGGACTGTTGGAAGAGAGAGTGTCTTCCTTGCTTGAAGAAATGAGACCTATCCCTCAGTACGGGACAGAGAGTGTCAGGTAAGGAGAGGGAAGAGAAGTGCTTGTGGTAGCATGAGCTGGCCCTGTTTGAGCCTTGAAAAGGCTCAAAAAATTAGGTTCTGCTGTGGAGTTGGGGTCCTGGGGAGAGAGTGAAATTGGAACTTGAGAAGCTTTTGAAAGGGTTTGTGTGATATTGTCCTTGAACGAGCAGGTTTTTAGAGGCCCCTGTTCTTTGTTCCCAGGTGCTAACTGGGTATTAGCACTACCACCAGTTACCATGCTGTTAAGAGAAAAATCTCTGTTCAAAAAAGCCATGTGAGAAGCCTTTTGTATGTACTGCAAATATTTAATGAATGTGTTCTTCAGGTGTGTTTTTCTGTTCTTAATTTTACTGAGGAAACTTAGGTTTGCATTGGTTTGGATACTGCAGTAAGATGGAGTGAGTTTAGCAAACAAAAGATAAGGTGAAAAATATATGCTAAAAATAACATTTGGTGACTTATTTTTGGTAGGCACTGTTTACTGTTTCCTGAGATGGTGGTGAAAGTAAATTTTATATAATCTAGTTCAATGCAGTTACACAGATTGATCTGCTTTTTCATACCATGCTTAGAGTTCCCAACAAATCACAGAATATAACAAGTATTGGTTTAAAAAATGCAAAAAAAAAAAAAAAACCAACCCAACAACACAAACTACTCCAGCAGAGTTAAGTGTGTTGTTATGCCCTTAATTCTGTGTTTTTCTTTCTGCATGCAATTGCTTCTATTATTTGGCAATCATTATGTGGTGTAATGGAAGTGAGCTGAAACACTCTAAACACAGAGTTGTCTGTAAAGAGATTTTTAGAAAGAAATGGGTTGTGGCAGAGGATTATTATCTGAAATATATCAGCATACGCAGAGTATCTTCCATATTTAGTGGCACTACAAAAATATTTGTAATTAAATGTGTGATGCATGGAGTAATCCTCATGGGAGCCATTTCATATAATTAATTTCCAATAATTGCATTACTATGTAATATCATATCACAGGAGAAGATAAATACTCTAAATGGTAGTTGGAAAATATAAATGGGCAATTCTTCGGTACTTTAAAGAGAGTAGATCCCTGCAGAAATGGCTTCTTGCAGGGGGAATAGCGCAGATGAAGTGTTGCATGCTCTTTGAGGAAGCAGTGCGGGGCTTCTTCCAGCAGATCTTTATTAGGAGTGCCAAGGAGCTCATGCTTTGGGGCCAAGTCATGCTTTTCTTATGGTTTTGGAGCTTACTGGGTCCAAGTCACAAAAGAATATGGCTTTTTATTATTTTCACCTCACTTTGAAATCACAGTACATGAGAATTCTTTGAAATAAGCTTATTTATATAAGCTGCTGAATAGAACATTTTTTCATTAAAACATAAGTCTTCCAGCTTACAGTATATTCAAGTTCCTTGTATGTTCTGTAAGAGCTAAGAGGAGGCCTGATTAAAAATGCAGAGGGCTTGTCAGGCTGGGAGAGGTGATTTACACAGCTTTTGGGCAGCTTTTGACATAGAAAAACCAAGACCATCCGTTCATGATGGTTTTTTTTTAAATATTCCAATTCTCCCCACCCACTTTTCCATTATCTTATATAGTGGTAGTAATAACAATGAATATATTGTGAATGTCAGTTAAAAGCCGAGTCTCTGTCTATTACAACTAATGAAAATATATTGAATTTAATATACTTGGTTGGAGATATTAGTTTCTGACAGTAAATGATTGCTCACACTAATTATGGTCGTTATCATGCAAGAAGAGTGCATTCTTTGTCTGAGGTATTTCTGGTATTTGAAACTCAAAGATTACTTTTTTTAAGTTTAAAAAAGATGCGAAGCTTATTTTCTATGTTGTTACCTTGTTGGCCACTTCTAAGAGAACCGAGTCTACCACAGCTCAGTAAGCTGGCAAGGAGGCTCCGATGCTTTCAGAAGTACTTGGATGGTGTGGGAAGGTAGAGGTCTTTTTCCGTATCTTTTTCTCTTTACCTCTTAATTCCCACTATCTCCACTTCATATGTGTAGGAAGTATCTCAGGATAAAGGGAGTGCCGGCACAGTTGGGATCACGCAGGTCCTCCTCAGGCATGTGGGAAGAGATGAAGGATAAATAGAGGAGAGGGCTAAGAAAATACAGCTTTCGTGAGCTGTTAGGATCTAAAGCAAAATACTCACTCTGGCTTTTGTTCCTGCAATGGAGAGAGAAGCTCCTGTGAAAAACTTGCTGTTTTCTTGTGATAACAGTTGGGGAAAGTCAGGCTAGCCCAAATTTGTGAAAGAAAAGGTAAAAATAAGTCTTTAGTTCCTCTTGTGAAAAGTTCAGTCTAACAAAGATGTCAGATGGGTTCCTTTGGCTGTTGCTGGACAGACAGCGAGAGCCGTGCCAGTGCTGCTCTGTTGATCACAGCAAGGTGACTGAACTTCATCACTGGCCTGCCAAGAGGCTTTCTCCAGATTTAGTTCGCCCAGCCTCCCATGGGGAGAGGGAGAAACGTGTTTAAAATGTTCCTAGACCTTTTTTTTTTACAAGTGAATGCTTATTCAAGTTGAGCCCTGTGGTTCAGCATGAAATAAGGGTAATAAGGGTTCGGCATGAAATAAGGCTGTGCCTGGTGACTCTTGGGGTGCAGTGTACATGCGTGTCCCTGACGCTGCCCTGTGTCATCCAACCAAAGGATGCTTAGGTCTGGTGCTCTGCAAGGCTCTTTCCTACATTGAAACAAAGCCCAATATAAAATAAATACAAGCTTATTTCTATTTTAAACTCAGGGAGATAAAGCTTATATATCCATGGCAGGAGGCAAAATCCAGACAGTGATCTCTCTTTTTGCTACTACACAGAGGCACAGCTGTCAGAGGTTATTATATCTCTAATTACTCCAAGTTACTTTACCTACTGGCTTGCAAGTATGTATGATCAATTACGCACTTTGCCAGTATGCTCCTCATTTCTTTCAGAAAAGTTTGTGTCTACTATTAGCAGTGCTATTGCTTTGCCAACACACTGTACTGTACTAATACTTTCCCGTGTTGCTCTTTAGAAAAATTTCTATACAAATCTATATTTCTCAGTTACTGATTTTGAAGCATGTATTTTTGGTATTACCCGTGGGGTGCTGCTGC
The DNA here is from genome assembly GCA_013400335.1 of Eurystomus gularis. Classification (NCBI taxonomy): domain Eukaryota; kingdom Metazoa; phylum Chordata; class Aves; order Coraciiformes; family Coraciidae; genus Eurystomus; species Eurystomus gularis. The sequence goes on along the minus strand of VZZY01010114.1, from coordinate 494,984 downwards.
TGTTTGACGTTGTGCTCCTTGCAATAAGTTAAATTATTTCAAAAGTGGAGTGGGAATTTCCAGGGGATCTATAGAAAAAGGTTATTCTGAAGCTGAATGTAAGCTGGCTTTCTGTTTAAGAAGCCACCTGGCCTAAAAAAACCCTAACAGTAAAACATTTTGCAGCATGTGACCACTCAGAGTTTTGGGCATCACCAGTCCAATTCCAGAAGAGTTACTGTCTTTAGCTGCACTTTCAGCCAGTGCTGCTTTTAAATATTCTGAAGTTTACAGAAAGCTAAGTAGTACTTAACTATAAACAAGATTTGACTTGATAATATCCTGTTCTAATGATTCTTTGGCTTGATACAAAGTCCGTTAGAAACTGGTGATTGTTTTCAAGTCTTTTTTTTTTTTTTTGTTCCCCCATGGAATCCACAGGGCTTTGGAACATTCCCACAGTCACAGCTGGGTTACAATGGGAACATGTTTGAATTATTTAATTTACCATGTCCTGCAATAATTTAAAAATTCTAGGTATTTGTGAAGATAAGTAATGATAGAGACTTGATGCATATGCTTCCTGATTGTTTTCTTGTGAGGATGTGCCAGAAGAGAAGATTACCTACTTCAGTCAGAACATTTTCACTTTATTCTTTGAGGCTGAAATTCGACTTCCAGTGTAGGAATAGATGAAACAATTTCCTTGCGAGTAAACTTAAAGTATGTGCTCTTCCTGTGATAGTATGTTTAGGTTTCAGCTTCACATGTGGTTGTCTTCCTAAAGGTACCAAAACAGAAAGGAGAGTTAAAAACCCTTTAAAGCTTAGGCATCTTTTTATCCTGAAGTAATGGAAACAAGAAATTTGTATATGGTGAAATACAGCTGTTAGCTACAAAGCCCTAGGAGAGGAGAAGCACAAGAGCCCAACTTTAGCTTAATGTAGTTTTTTTGTTGTTGCTCATTGTTAACCTAAACAGGAGTAATACTTTTACCTGGTATCACCTGTAACTTCTGGCATATTTGCAAAAGAACTTGTGTGATCTTATCTTAAAAGATCCCTGAGGTGTATCTCACTTACAGAGATGTGTGGTCCCAGTCTCCTCTTAGCTGGTTAAGAGGAATACCTGAATATGAATCTCTTTCTAAATTGGGGCCTTTGACTATAATTTTTCCTGATTTTTTTTTTTTTCCCTCCTCTTTTTAATCAGTCCCTGATAGCTGTAATTTACATACAGTAATGTACAACTCATAAACTATCAGACCCATTACATTATACATTCTTCTGAAATTTTAAAAGGATGGAAGTATTTAACAAGCATAGAGAATATTTTCAGCATACTATCACGCCTGTGTTGAAGCTCCCCAATTTGACAAAATATCTCTGACTAATGGAATAAATTGCTATTACAGAAATTCTATTTTTTTAAGTGTTTCAGTTATATATGATAATAAAACGCTGAATTCTGTTAAATCCTATACCTTTTACTGCATACTTGCTTGAGGAAATCTTTGTCAGCTGAACCTGATTATTCAGTGTAACTCTAACTATTGTAGGGGAAATGGAATGCATTTTGGAGATGAAGTTGTAAGAATATTTTCCCTTGCCCCTTCCCTTAAGGCCCTGGAAATTCAGAGGAAGTTAAGTTCTGAACAGCAGTTCTAGGTGCACGTGTGCGCCTGTTTTAGACACTGGAATTTTAAATGCAGAAAGCAAGATGGAACTGGAGGCCGTGCATTTTTAGGTATGCATCATTGGCTGTGCTTTTGCAGTTTTATTGCTCTGAAAGAACAGTTGCCTTGATTATACGCAAGTTATGAGCTGAATGATTCTGGCAAGTTAAAAATGGAAAAGCAACGTTTTCCTGCATTAAAAAATGCAGGAGTGTAGCCACTGATATATTAAATGAAGGTAACTACATGTAAATGCCCACTGTGTATTCATTTAGCATGTTGCTTGGACTAGCTGTTGGAAGAGTAATGGGTTGCTTTGCATTAGTCCACAGATAAACATGAAGAACAGAAAACATAGAAACTGCTAATTTGTCTGTTCATCCAGCCCGAGCTGCTCTTAAAACCTCTGCAAGGCTTAACTGCCTTTGTAGTTTTCATAATGTGAATAACATGTACCATCTACGTTAATTAGTATTTTGGGGAAGAGGCCAAAAGGAGAGTGTTTGTTTCTTAATAAGAAAATAATTATTTTTTTTCGTCTCCTTTGCATCAACATTTTTGCAGTAGTTTTACTAGTTAATGATAATCTCTTGTAGAAGAATAACCTTTCCTCCTCTCATGAGGAAGGCTGTTTGGGGGATAAAGGAAACTTACTATTTTTGTACTGCTCAGAATGTCTGTATGGATTTATTTTCCATGCTTTTTAGGAATGGACCCACTGTTTTTATTCTTAATGGGAATGGCCCCTTCTAATATGCTAGAAGGTCATCCTCTAACTGAAGTGCATAATTCTGAGAAAATTAGTACATTTGCTCTATCAACTTAAAATTCATATATTTATTTTAATATATTAAACTGTCATTTTCCATCTACTGCCCTTCCTTATGTAATGAAAACCTGACAATCTGAAGGAAGGTAGAGAGCGGGAGATACAAGATTTTTAATTACCTTTTTTCCTGTAGATAGTCAGAATTCTGTCCAAACCTGTTTGATGTTAGATTACTGCTCTCTCTTCCCCCTGCCTACCCGCCTGTTATTTGTGAACAAATCATTTAGCAAATGAATATCTAAACCCTATGGCTCTAAAAATAAAGTAAGAAAAACTGGTAGCCAGGAAAGACTATCTAAATGCAGGGGAATTAAGTGCTTGATACTATCAATAATGGTCTGGCCTTCACAGGGCTGACATTTCTTAGTTGACAAGAAGATGAAAAGCAAAGCAAGCATTTAGACCATCTGCATGTCTTTAAAGTGATTTGGGATCCAAGAAGACATCTGATTTCACTAAGGAAACTAAACATTCCCAAGAAGATAGTAGTAATATTGGGACCTAAAAAGTGATCCTATTTTATTTTTCTCAAGTATAATGGGAAACAGCTCATCTGAGAGCTTCTGTTTTCTCTAAGAATAGACACCATTTACTGAAACTGGAAGACTTAACTGCACCATTCTCTGGGCCTAAAATATTTTTATTTTCTTTAATGAATTTTCCCTTCTGCTCTTCCCTGACACAGTCATACGTTTTGACTTGGAATGGATCCCAGGGCAGTGTTGCTTTTTGTACAGTTAGCCTTATTCCACCTACGTATTTCTCGCATGCTATAAAGATTAAAATGACGTTGTTTGGAAGAATAACAGGGAAATGATGCTCTAAATAAAGAACAATTACCTGTGCCCAGTAAAGGTAAATATGACTACTGAAACTACTGCAGTGCTTTCCTCAGGTCATAGTGAGCTCAAACATCGGATGTATTTTTCAGACTTGCTGAAAATAATTTTGTGGTTGCCTCATGCCATTATTTTGCAGTGAGATGTTTGGACTCTTACTGCTTGTGTCCAGATTGTGGATAGCTGATGGCTCGGTGCTCCTAGAGGTTCAAGTTTTGTGAGCAGCAAAGTTTGGTTTGACTTGATTTCTGCTTGACATGCAAATGAGCAGAAAAGTTTATGTGTATTCTTTGATCATGCCTCTCAGATCATCTAGCACTTAGATGATCTTGTTCTATGAGACTCACAGTAGTGCCTTTTCCAGCAGCACCCAACAGCAACAACATCCCTCCTGTCATGTTATGTTAGAGTTCATCTCTTCTGGTATAGAATTACACAAGATAGAAGCTACTGGTGCCTCCTCACCACTACTTAAACAGTCCAGCTTAAAGGAATGAAGCCTCATCTGACTAGAAACTAAAGAGGTTTCCCGCACCTTCAAGTGCTTCTAGTTGGTTGACCCCTTGTTGGAAGATGTTGGCTCCTGGCAGTTTGCACATGCGGCCTTTGAGGTGTGTGTACTTGAGCTCAGAGCTGCAGATATACCCAGTTGTGTAAATTAAAAACCCTCGATGCTTGCTGCATCAATTTGGGATGTTTCTGAACTTCATGTGGTTTATTAACAAATAAACAAGTGATTTGTTGCTGTTGCCTGTGCTGGCACCTGGAGATGAATGAGGCAAATGCTCTGGAGAGGTCATCTCTCAAAGGTGATTGAGTGGAAATGACTTATCCTGTTATTCCTAAATTAGTAGCAGCATCTTTGCATCAGAGTGCAAAGAAATAGGTCCCGATTTGGCAATCCTAATAGTACAATCTCATAAATACATTAATTTGAGCTAATGACTTTTGAATAATATTGTTTCAATAAATATATGTCAACACTGGATGTGTTTGAGACCAGGTTGGATGGGGCTTTGAGTAACTTGGTCTAGCGGAAGGTGTCCCTGCCTGTGGCAGGGGTGTTTGAACTAGATGATCTTTAGGGTCCCTTCCAAGCCAAACCATTCTGTGATCCTATGAATCTTTCATTGTGAAGGATTAATGCAGAGGTTGCATGTGAAGACGAACTGATCTCAAACTGTGTAAGGACATACACTTGATGGTGTTTTTAATCTCAAGTGCCTTTTCATAGGCAAATCTTGTAGTAGTTAAATTTGGTATAAAAGTCTTCTTCTCAGTGTAGGATGAAATAATCGTTAAAAAACCAACCTGGGGCTGAGTAACACTCCCAAAGAGCGCAGCCTTTCTGAAGGCGCCATCGATACACTTTTCTCAGTTTCTGATCAAACATTTAAAATAACGGTCCACCTACACAGGCAACTTGTGAAGGGCTTGCTTCCATGTGTTGCTGTTTTTTATCTAGATGAGATCATTGTGTCTGTAGCTGAAACTTAAAACTGTTTACCTTATAGTTTAAGAATACAGTGCACCCATGACATACTTGAAAACATTTCTAGTTGTGTCCTCATTTTCAAAGGTATAAATGTGTTGAGAGGGGAGAACTGCATCTTAGTGAGCTTAATGGTATTGATAGAACTTCTCTGGCCTTAATCAGTCCCTGGAGCAACTTAAATCTATATATAATGAGCATTCTGGAAACATCTACCTCTACTGTTAGAAATCAGAGTGTACCCTTTTTTCTTTTGTAATTGGTGTGGTGTTCAACTTGAGTAAGCTTCATTCACATTAACCTTGAGGTAAGGAGCTTCAGGTTGTTGATTATTATTTTTTCAAGTCTGGAGTGTGTTTTTTTTCTCGCTTTTGAGCTTTTTATTATAAGAATGAAATTGAGTTAATAAAATTTAATTGTAACATTTTTTTGTATCCTTTGCTTACAAGGAAGACTTATTTCAGTTGCTTGCATAAAGAAAGAAAATTAAAACCAGGTGATATCAACTCTATTGCTTCCAAATGCACTTTTAAACAGATGCTAACAAGGCAGCTGGGTTTATAGGCTTATTGACAGACAACAAATGAATTTCATCCCTTCTCTTCGCTGCTGCTTCCTTCTTTTTCCTCTCAGTTGCACTTTTCTGGGCAGGCATAATTGAAGTGTACAGCATGTGAATGTTACTGACTGGCAGTGTGGCAATGTGACACTGTCTGCACGTGGCTTCCAGCTTTCCCACGTATTAATTTGAGTCAATTGTTTTACAGCTTCCCTGAGAAAAGATTTTTAAAAGGCAATAATTGAGGAAAGGTAGATTATGTTTTACTGCCTTATCTTGTTTCAGGTGTTAAGTACTCAAGCTTCACTAAAGGCTCTGAAAAATACAGTAAATATTTTAAATGGAATGTGACAAAAATTGCCATGTAACATTTTGTCACAAATGTTATCCATTGGGCTTCATGAATGGTTGCTTACATCTCACTCTGAGCCATAACTCTTCTGAGGCTTTTCTTCTCCTGTAGTGCTTTGTATTACCTAGTCCAGATGTATGGATTGTGGAGGATATCAAGAGTGATTGTAGTAGTCTCACTGACTTCACCTGATGCCATGTGCGTTTGTTCTGTGATGTAAGAGGATTCTGTTTCCTTCTTCACTGACTTGTTTTCCACTTTCCCTTCTCAGCATTCATTTTCTATGCATTGATGTTCCCTTTAGTGAGTGATCTTGTTTTCCCTTTTACATTAAGGCATTGTTTTGTTTCTCCATCCATTTAGTTTGCTGTTTTCTTTTTTTTAGAGGATGGTGTTGCAACACCTATGTTATATAGGTGTCTAGACCCAAAAAAAATGAGCTGTGTCCAGGTAGTTATTTTTATATAGTGAAAACACCAAGAAGAATGCTTGTGTGTCTTTTGCAGCTGGCTGTGCTGCAAGGAGACCTGTGCTATGGAGCGTGTGGCAATTTCTGAGCACTCCTTCCCTGAAAGATGGTTCATGTATTGCCTTAGGGCTGTATTTTTAGGCCCTCTCAAAAGGTGATGGTATGAAGCCAAAGAAGAAAACAAATAGCTAAAAGGGAGGCAGTGAATGTGCTTGATTTTTTTTTTTATCTGCTAAGCAAAGTCTCCTGTTGCAGATGTTCCTGGCCATCTGAGCAGAGACTCATCTAGTATGAAGTACTTCATGTCTTGCACGTGTTCCTTTCACATCTATCATTGGGCTAGCATTCTTCATCACCCCCCCCCTCAGAGTCTGATGGAGGAGCCTCTAGCCCTTGTTCTGTTGCAAATATGCATGCACAGATTTAGATTAGCACAGTCAGCCTTTGCACAACAGGAATGGTCACGTTGGATTGGCTTATAACCATGTCATACAGCGTGTGCTGGTTTGATGTTTAGTGACAAAATGTGGAATTGGGTAAGATGTCAAGCCTATATTTCATTTGCAATAGATGCATAATGGTTGGGGTTTTTTCTGGCTTTCTCTTGGCTTTGTCAGTTTTCATACCAAATTCATATTTAAAGAAAAACAGTAGTTAAGCGTTTTTTGTCATGAGCTAAAATATTGCAAATAACATTTCTATTGAAGGGTTTGTTCTGAAACACCCTGATCTTTAGTGTATGAGCTTATTTTCTAGATGAACAAGCCTTGTAAAAAGGACATTTGCATAATTGTTAATGCTGTATGATGACTTGCTAACAAGTTGCCGTCCCAAACAGGTATAGTCAAATGCTTTTACTGATATATTACATGAAACTTCTAGTGATGGTATCATGCATAAAATTTTGCATATCGCTTTATAAAACATAATATAGGAAGCTGCAATTTCATGATGTTTACAACAATCTGAAAGAGGCAGAATTTTTTTTCTGGCGGTGTCATGCCATTCTAGAGAGAGTTTGTGCGCACAATTATGCTATTAACTTATTAAAGCTAGTATGAATTTTAAATAAGACAGAGCTTAAATTGTACTGAAATCTGTTTTAGATGTAGAGGTTGGAGAACCGCAAATCACGTCTGCAAAGTAGCTGGGGTTTTTCAGTTTTATGCTTAGTCACATTTATTCCCTGTTCAGTCACTGTATTTGCTTGTTAAATGCACAGGAGAGTATTTTTAAATTTATATATACACTTTTAATAGCTTATGCACACATAGATACTAAAGAAAATTAGCATTGCCAACTCGAGTACATTTTAGATCAACCGCTAGTTAAAGCGTGTGTAGCTGTAGAGGTCAGGCAGTTACCTGGTGTGTAGTATAGAAATGTCCCTTGTAGCGGATCTGTGAACTGTTAAGGTCCCGAATCCAGTGTGCGGTGAGTTGGATGAGAGATTCTTCCATCTGCTTTTGCAAAGAAAGGGGAATTCAAGTGTTTTTTGTGCAGTTCACACAATATACTAAACCTATTAATGTTTTGTATAATGCCACGTTTGGATGAGAACGCTTCTTGGTCATCTTGCTGACATTCCTCCTAATTAACTCTCCGATTATGAAAAATAAGCAGTTGTCTGACCTTCAGAAGGAATACCTGTGGGTGTGCCCGGTGCTGCTCCTGAACAGGAGAACACCGCTGAGGTGGCCTGTCCGTTTCCGCGCTGTGGGCTGCAACAACATTAGGCAGCTCCCACATGAATTTGCGATGGGATGGAAAACAGAAGATGAGTTGGATGAATGTAGCCACAACTCATTATTAAAACAGAAGAGAAAAACCAAATCAGAACACAAAATGTTTCTTACAAAAAGCTGTTCTTTTATCTTGAGATTCCCTGTCCTCTCTTGGCTCATCAAAAGCCTAGCTTATTACACTGTAGTTATTTTATTTTTACTTGTTGTGCGTAAGGAACATCCCAGCGACATTTCTGTGTAGCTGCTTAGCATTTTTGGGTTTTTAACTATCAGTCAATGGAGTAGGGACGTGACTGTGCCTAGCCAGAAATTGCAATTCAGGAAGAAAACTGCATGTTCCCAGAATATTAAAACCCAACTCCTTAGTGTTTCAAACAATTGTTTGAAAACTACAATTTTAAAAGATCTAATTGAGAATCTGACGAATGTAATTCTCATAAAGCGATTTGGAGGTGTAGGGTGCTGTTTCCAGTAGTAGTTGTTTGATCTGTTTGGGTTTTTTGGTAACAGGAGTACAGGTTTGTGTCCTTATCATTCCGGGTAAGCTGCTGCAGCCTGAGAGGAGCTTTGCTGGACTGTGGTAGCTGAGCGTTGATTAAAATACACTTGTGTGTTCCAGAGGCGCTCGGCTTCACCCGGGCGCCTTGCTGCCCAACCAAGGATGTGCATTATCAGCACTGCTCTGTCTTGCTGCTTAATTATCTTTGTGTGCAAAGCTGGAAAGAACACAGGAAAGAAAAATGTCTTTGCACAGCAATAATCAATAAGACCAGCAGTATTTTAGGCCTCTGGTGGTCACAACTTGGGTGTTTTGAAAACAATCGCAAGAAAGACTAATGGTGTAGAACTTGTCATTTGCTGATTGTTCCTGAGAACTCAGAAGAAACTGTTAGGGATGGGGTTAATTAGTCTGTTTATCTGATTGCATTAGTGAAGATTTGAAATACTAAGTGTAAATTTTACTACATGGTTTTAAATCAGTGGCAAGCTTCCCTTCCAGATTACCCCTCTTGAAGAGCTTGGGGATCTCTGTGCACTCTGTCAGGTTCAGCTCTGTTGTAAACTAGTGGGAGTTGAAGCAGTTCTGTAGCACGTGCTTCTGCAGTAGCCCTGTAGTGTTTGGTTAAGGAGACTAGTGACCTATGCTTGGAAAAATTACCTTTTTTTATGGTGAAAGTGAGTGAAGCTACCAGTGCCAGTTATATTTTTTCATATTTATAGTATTCCCCTCTGATCTTGTACATAAAGTTTTCTATTGGATTTCTGCTAACCAGATTGGCTGGACTATTGGAAAGTCCAGGTTTTAAGTGGATCAAATAGTACAATTTTTTGTGTGTGTGGAGATCAAATGCATATATATTTCTACTAGGATAAACTTCTCTCTGACTTTCTAAGGTGGGGGAGCCAGGTAAGTGATGATGGGTGTTGGTAGTCTCGCATGGTAGGGCATGGTACAAGGTTTACTTCTGAGAATAAGATGCTGAGGTGGAGGGAATTACCTATTGGTTAGCATACATCTTGTCGAGGAAGTAATATGCTGTGTTCAGACCATTTCATCTGAAGAGCTACATGTAATAAGTTAAAACTCAGAAAACATTGAAGTTGCTTCCTTTGAGACCCCAAATAATACATCTGAGGACAGGCTTGGGAGCAGAATGTGATCCCCTTTGAGTTTGTTGCAAACATAAAATTTTATTCAGTAATTTTGGCTGAGCTGTGGAACTGTATAGCAGCTGATGAGGGCTAAGGCAACAAAACATAAAGCATAGAAACATCCAGGTAGCTATTCTTGCAGCTGGTTACTGTGGCATGAAGTCACTGTGCTTGCCCATAGTCAGGGAGCTAGTGTGTAAAGGCTTCTAAAGTGAACGGTGTTTTTGATTTATGTTTTGCTGACCACCACTGTGTCACCAATGTGATGAAGATGCAAAAAAATGTGCACAAGTGAGCATATTGCTAGGAATCTCCTTCCTTAGTTTGGGGGACACACATACGGCAGTTCCGTTTCAGTGCTTCTGAGGCTGCTTGCTCAGAACTGTGCTGCTTATTCCAGAGAAGAAATGAGTGTGAGAAAGCATGACTTAAGAGAAAACCGAATTGCTAATTTGCTCTATGTAAAACAAAAAAAAAGGATGGAGGTCAGGTTCCTTCATTTTAAAAGGTTTTTACTTAGAAGTATAGTAGTCATTCATTTTCCATGTCTTGTAGGGGAGGCTCCAGAAGCAGCTGGTTTAATTTGATGTAAAGATGGTTTTCCTTGGATGTCAGAGTGTTTTCTAAGTCATAGGCTTAAATTTTTTTAATGGAATTTCTTTTATAGAAGAGAATTCGTATATACTTACCTATCTAATGCAGCCTTGTAGATATGCAAATATGTCTCTGTAGAAGTTACATGGAAAGAAATTTCCATTGAAGGTTTGGGACTACATAATCTCTTCCAGCTCCTTATTTCTCTGATCCTCTGGTGATTTTTATTTTTCTTGCTTTGACCAAGAGAGCTACTTGAAATGTGCATTACTAGTTATTTCATGTGGTAGGTTCTTGAGAAAATGCACTGAGATGAATATTTTAAAGCTGCAGGTACTATGATCTGCAATTTGTAGGTGGTGTTATTTTTGCTGTATCCTAATAAAGAACTGGTTAAGCAGACTGAAAAGACAGAACTATAATGAAGCAAACCAATCTTCTTTCCATAAATTTACTCCTGAAATCACTTTCTAGTCTTCAGATGGACTTCAGATTACTTGAGTAAATAATAAAACTATAAAAGTAGTTCCTAATAATAGAAGAATTGTCAGTGTACTGGCTACTGTGTAAGCAAGCATTGCTATAAGCCTTTATGATACGCATTTACCTTGACTTCCATGCACTGCATGTTCTAATTGGGTGCCCTTTTCCTGGCTGTTCTGTTTTGTCTGAGGTCTGTACTGTTGAGGATATGTCTTCGTGGTCATTTGGAACCAAATTTGAACAAGCTCTACCTATACTCTGAGCTGGCTGGAAGCTCTCCAACAGCATTAGTTTGCTGCCAGGGTCTGATCTGACCTCCTTCTCTGCTTTCCTTGGGAAGTCACCTTGACTTGGAGAGCAAGCAAGGAGAGCAGTCATCACTCGGCATGAAAAGTGAGCTTGTGTGTACAAAAACCTTTGTTTTTAGAATGGAAATTCTAAAGGCTTCAGGGTGAGGATACTGCTAAATTGGATTTATTTTTGGGGGGTTGGGGGTTTTTTGTCTCTTTTTTTAACAGAAGTTCTTATTGTTGACTGTATTGTGAATATTTTTTTAATTCTAGAAACTTAGTAGGAGGGGTGAAAAAAGTTAGAGTTTTTGAGCTGTGATTTTGGCTTTGGGAATGTTAAAATTCACAGGACTTGGTAACAAGGAGATGGAAGGTAGCACATAGGGCTGTGCATGGAAATGAAGCCCCAGACTACAACCTACTGCTTTCCTGGCTGGTTCTTGTGGTGCTTGAGGTGGGAGGAAGAAGGCTGGTTTCATAGGCTGGGTTTAGGGATCAAAACAACGCATTACTGCATTTCAAAAGGTATTTAGGTACTTGGGAAAAGTAGTGGAAAGAAGATAGCTGGTCTAGTGGGAGGTGTCTCTCTCCATGGCATGAGGGTTGGAACTAGATGATCTTTAAGGTCCCTTCCAACCCAAGCCATTAAAGTACAGCAACCAAATCTAATTTACGTATGCAGCTTTTTACATAGCTCTTTGATATCCTATTCTTTTTCCGGACTGAGTCTTACTTTTATAGGAGCTCTCTGAAAAAGGGGGGGGTTTTTTTGTCTGGTTTTCAGACAGTGGCTTTAAATTTTCATGAAAATCAGGCAGTATCCACTTCAGCAGGACTTCCCAGGATGTGGCTCGATCACTCGTTGGGCTAGAAGTGTGTGGCACTCAGCAGTCCTTGCCAGCCAGTCAGAAACGAATCTCCTCTGTGCTTGCTCCAGAGCTAATCAATCTAAACAACAATGCTTGTGTTGCTTCATAAGCTTTACAGGACTGGCAGTCACTACACAGTTTATAAATAATGCTTTGGGGTTCTTCTCCCTTATATAGATTAGAGGGAACAAATAGAAAGTTTTCCTTACTAAAACATGTCACTATCCCCAGTGAGCTTTGCTCATCGCTAAAAGGCTCCATTTCAAGGCAGTGGATGCAAAAAGTGTTGCCCTGGGGCTTTCTCTGCAGTTGTACATGGAATTAAATGTGAATGTGCAATATGTGGTGTGCAGAGAGCTGAGAACGAGGCGTGGCCTGTGCTCATCTAGGTCAAGAGGCCTGTTCTCTGGAAGCCTCAGCCTCTTAAGAAATATTTTCCATTTTTCTCTTAACTAGTACCATTCTAGGTATGAGACAGTGTTTCCTTTTACCAGGAACACATTGTTTTACAGAATGCTTTTTTGAATAAAAAAATGGCAGAGATAACCCTGATTTTCCAGTAATCTGCCTTTAGTGTTTCAAGATTTATTTGGAGAAAAAAGAAGTTAACTTTGTGAGCCAACATAAGTATTGAACAATACTTAAGAAGCTTCAAAAATTGAACATTTTAAGAGTTAGAAGTCAGATTTCTAGAAATTACATACTGCAGTGCATCAGAACTTCTAACGTAATATCAAGTTCCATTATTAAAGTTTTAAAAAAGTGGAAAGAATCACTGTCAATTCAGTGGAAATTATAAATGGGCTTTGCAGCTTATCCTGAAACGTTAGGACTTACTTTAATTCTAAATGTTTTTTTAAACTGCTGCTGCTGTCTTCTGTTTCTTGACTGGCTTCAAAAGGTAACTGTGTGTAATGGTGATGTATATCTGTAGTAAGGACAAACACTGGGTGGAAAGAAGAGCTTTAACATGCAAGGAAGGTGGCAGTTTACAGTTAATATCTATATTTATCTGCACGTGTGGGAGAGGGAGAGTAAAATTTCAACTTGCCAAATGAAGATGAAAGGCAGGGATGGAATTTCCCTGATGGAAAACAACAGGGATGCAACCTGCTGGGCTGAAAAACCAAAGGAGAAAATCTCCTGAGTGAAAACATTAGGAAGCAGTTGAAGCCTTGTGTTGGTGCTTGAGAGAGTCAGTGCTTTTGTCTTGGTTTTTCTCTGATACCTGATCTAAGGGCGAGTTCCCTTTCTGGCATGTTTATCTCACCCCAGTCCACACACTCTGAGGAGCAAAAGGAGAAGTGTGGCAGTTACATGCCACAGATCCTCCCTTGTGTGGGGTGTATTCCTGCAGAGTTTGGAAACCAGAGAAAGCAGCAGGGCAGCGTTTGGGCCACATAGGTCCCTTCTCACCTCTTCCGTGCTTCAGTGCCTTGGGAGGTGGTTTCTGAGTCTCGTTGGCTTATAGGAGAACCATCTGCATTGTTAATAATCTTGTAATTTAACAGTTATTTATACACTATCGTAAACTGAGTGAAAACTTCAGTTAGGAATTGTATAGGGAGCTTGGAGAAATTAGAGATGTTCTGGGCACCTCACATCTGAAACTTCCAACTTGAATATAAACTGTATTTTCCAAGCAATGTGCTGTTGGCTTTGCATACAAATATTTGCCTTTGCAAATATCTTCAGACTTTAATTATTGGAAAGGTATTTTTTGGATTTACTGTTGTGGTTCAGTTAAGGCCAGCTTGCTACTGATACAGAAAAAGATACATTTACATAAGCCTCAAGTGTTTGCTTCTGTGCTTTGACATCCAGTGTGTGCAGTATCATTTATCGAGACAATTAGTTTGTGGCTTGTCGGCTTGAGAAGGCTCATGATGAATATTTAGAAAATATTTTAGGAAAATCCATTTTGGCTAAAATATTTAATCAATTACATCTTGTGATGTTCTTCCATGTTTTTCTGGAGAAAAAGGAGAGCGAAACAAACTCCGCCTTTATTTCTGAAAGTTTCCTTCAAGTATTCTGCTTCTAAATCATGCTTTTCGTAGTATGCAGACAGGCAAGGAACTAACAAGTTTCCTGGAAAGTTTCCATTGCTTTTAATTTAGCAATGTGACTATATCAGGTGGATTTCTTCAAGGGATGTATTGGTTTTTGCTCTTAAAAGCTGTTGAATCTCAGTGTGCATTTTAAAATCCAGTAATAAAATAAGTAATATGGCTGAAAAATGCACACTGGAATTAGCTTTGACACACTATTTGCTTTATGTCTAGCTTTATCTTATGATGCATTATTCACTGGTAATATACAAACTGCTTTATTAAGTCTTAATCAAATGCATTTTATCATAAGTGTCAATTCAATATTTGGCTATTGTATTTCTGTTATAAAATACTGAGCTTTTTGTAGGGGAATGATAAATGTATAACAGTTTGGTCAGGAAGGGACAGATTTATATTGGCATTTTGTAAAATTATCTATAAACTGTGGTTCTACATTCTGTTCTAAAATGCCTGTCTCTGTGCTTATATGAAATTGCAGAATTGAGGAAGCAAAGTGGCTGATGCATGTTTAGCACATTGAGATTTGTTGCGAAGAAGTGTTTGGAAGTGTATCTGAATGAGAATTAAGCTTTTTTGATCACTGCAGATCGTGGCTGCGTTAGAACGAAGAAGTTTACGCATATGTGGCATTTAGGGTGTGTTAAATGTATTACTTTAGTATGTAAAGCTGGAGACTGGGTAATGTTGTGTGTCACTGCACACAACTGCGCGATCCCACAGCTGGAGACACATGGCTTGCATATCACTCTGCTTTCTGGTCTCTTTCATAGATGTTTGGGCTTGCATAGATTGTACTCAAACATCATTTTGCCTGCCTTGAGCTGACTGGATAGTGTACTGCAGCAATTAGTAGCCATTTTAAATCAATCTTGACACTTTTCCCTACTTTCCTAGCGCAACCTAGTTGTTGTCTATAAACTTGGGGTTGGACAATTAGCCCCACATAGAGCTGTAAGGAGACTGTAGCTTTGCAGGCAGGTTAAAATCAAAGGTGGTAATGCTGAGTTTTCAGCGTCTCAGCTGAAGGCTTGCAGTGTCGTCCTTACAAAATACAAATAGGTTAAATGGCCTCTTAACTGTCTCCCGTATGGGAAGCAAGAATTAAGTGGTTTCTGTGTCACTAATCAATTTGTTTTGTTACTCTCATAAATTTACATTTCTCTGCAGCAACAAAGCCTCGTCTAACTACAAAGGGTGCTTAAAAGCAACTGCTATTTTTCATTAAGAGGGACCACAAGATAAAGCAAACCATTTACTTGGGCTAATACAAAACCTTCATCTTTCTCCATAAATTCTGCATTAAGCTTCACTAATGCTGATGGGAATTAAGGACGTGTATGGTAAAGAACAGACCTCTGAGGCTGCAACAAACTCACTCACAAACAAAACGGATGATGTTTGCTGCTGATACTCTTCTTTCCCCCAGGCTGACCGAACTGTTTGGCCAGAACACATATCATGACAAACAAAGCAGTATTTATAGTCGCATTAGGAGGTTTATAAACTCGGAACCGGTGCAGCAGTTGCAGTGTTAAAAGTTCTGGCTATTTCATCTCAGTTTTATGGCCCTGAAGATGTCGCATCTAGAAAAAAATAGGACATTCATTCGTGAAGAAGAGTTGGGAAGTGAAATAACTATTCTTTCTTATTTCATTAGTTTATAGAGTAGAAGTTAAGATAGAGGATAACTGACCTGCCTAGGGCACGATGCAGTTATGTCACCGAGCTGTGGAACACAATCGTGTATCTGAGTGCTTCTCTTGCATCTCGGTCATTGCACTTTGCTGCTGACTGGATGAGTGGTTAATGACCAAAAAAATAAAAAGCTTATATAAAAGTACTACTGTACCAGTCAGATTCTGTCCACCCATTCTCAAATACTGAAGTCCATTTAAATGAAGTGATGCCTGTGTGCAGAAGCGGCTTTTAACTTGTAGTAAAAACTAGTTTAAGTATGTGGCCTGCTATTTCTGGCATATATGCTATCAGATGCTGTTTTTCCATATGTGCTTGAATGAGTGAAATTAGGCCTATATAAAAGAAATACAAGAACCTCGCTTTGAGCTATGAATAGCAGATGGAACAGTATTGGAGTTGACATACTTGACTTTTCCAGCTTTATACACAATATTCCCTCTTATTCGATCACTTTGTAATATAAATTGAGCAGGTCTGTAGAGTTGTCAAGACAATATAGGCTGTAAGAAACTTGAATGGCCATAGCTGGAGAGATGTTAGAAAATATTCCTGTCCTGAGAGTGTTGAAAATGAGCTGAAGTTCAGTTTCAGAATTTTAAAGGGTATTTAAATTGTAGAAATGGTGAATTTTCACTTTGCATTTTATAGCATGTTTTCATTTGAACGCATTAAAATGCATGCCAAAGCGTATTCTGATTCACATTGTAACGGCCCTGACTATATGCTTCTGGAAAAAAACATCCCTGTAGTGAATAGGAGACTTTCCTAAATTCCTGCACAAGCTGCTTGGGTTTAGTTAGGTATAAAATTGTGCTTTGCTGGCAGTGCTCTGTGTGGAAATGCTATGGATTGCCCTTTGTAAAATCTAGATAAAATCCCCAAGCCTTGATCCAGCTCAGAAGCTGTCGGGGTCCTGGCCCAAACACTGGGGCCGTGCTCTGAGGTGCTTGCTGTGCCTTTCTGTATTGAACACTGTGAGGCTGAATTCCAATACTGGGAGATAGTTGATATCTAATCTGATTTCCTTATAGATGAAAGCTATGCAGAAGCTTCTCAGGCTTTCATAGAACATGGCTATAGTGGTGATACCTAAGCAATCCATGTGGAAGACTGCTGTTTCTGGTGGGGGTTGTGTTCATACTTGATCTTTCTATGAAAAGTGTTTTCTCTGAAAATGTGAAGTCATTAAAGAGAGTGAGGAGAGAGATGAACATAACGAGCCATAGACTTATGTGGAAAAATAGGTGTGGGGTTTTTAGTTACATATATTGTTGCTTTTTTTCCTGGCAGTCATCAGATCCCTTTGTATTAAAAAAAACCAAACAAACTTGACAAATACAAAAACATTGAATTTGCTTCACCTAATTCATTTTTATAGCTTCCAAAAATTCAGTTTTACTGCTCTTAATAAGCTGGCACCACAACGCGGTGTTTAAAGTCTCTTAATAGAAGAACATATGAAAGCCACTGCAACCTTTTGTCTGTTTGTGCATTCCTCCTAACAGCTAATGTACTTTAACCTGCTTGTTGCTTTTAGTATTTTGCCAGCGGGATTTACAGAGGATTTTGTTTAGCTTTTCTTCCTTGACGTGAAGAAAAAGATGTTTTCAAATCTAACTATTTTTGGACTTGAAGGTGCCTCTGGCATTGCCAAATGATGTGTTTTTTTTCTCTTTTTATATATAAGTAAGAAGTACTATAAAGCTAGAGAAGTGATTGACTGCGAATTTGCTAACATGTCAGACTTCTGATTTGGGTTCAAACAACAGATCTTTGCAGCTTGAGTAAGAGAAAACAGTGTGTAGTTGCATGTGTGTAGACATTAAGTATTAGATGGGTTTTTTTTTTAAAAACCCTACATTATTTTGTGTTTCTCTGTTCTTCTGGATTCATTTTGAAGAAATGAGGCTACCGCTTGACCTGTCTTGCAGAGAAATTAATGGTTCTCTTTGGGAAGATGTATACAATTCCCGTAAGTAAATATTAAGTATCTATGGCACAGTTGCTTTGTGGAGTTGGGAAGAGAAGTGAGCTGCTTATATTGTGGCTCTGCCACCCTCTAAAGTAGGAGGGATTTCTAGGAATTTCACCCATTATTTCAGTGTCTGCTGTACCCGTATCTTCCCTTCCTGACCACCACCTATTCTCCTGTTCTCCACAGTTAGTCCTTTTGTGGGAACTGCTCATGCTGCTGTGTACCCAGTTGAGTGGCATGTGTGTGCTCCAGTACCCACACTTCTGAACACCATTTCAGGTCCCCAGTATAAAAGGCTATATAACTATCAAGACTGTGGCATTAAAACTAAACCCAGTAGAAAATACCCTTCCTGGAGTTTCAGAGCAAAGAATTCCGGTCTTACTTCCAAGTATGTCCTGTGCTGGGGATCTATTTCAGGCCTTCAAAACACGAGTCCTTATGTCCCGGAAACATAATCTATTATAAACTATGACAGTACTGCCCTTATAAAGTGTGTTTTAAAAGATACGTAAAAGTCTAGGAGTAATGTGCAAGTGAAGTACATTTTCCCTTTGGGATGTCATAATTATTTTGCAGACTTAATTTGTCATGTATTCCCTGCTGGGTTCTTGAAATATTAGTTTGCTTTCTTGAGGTTTCTCTGATGTGCAAGGGCAATTTTAGGTATTTGATCCTCTGGCTATAGCTGCTATTGATATGACAAATAGGTCCATTTGTGTTTCTCATCATGCTGATAATGTAGTAGTCAGATCCTTGATGACAAACAAACAGATATCTACATTGTGGAAGAAAACCAGAAGTCTCTTCAAAAACAGCTAGATGTTTATATGAAATTTTTCAGTCATTATACTTTTAAATGTAACATTTATCTTGGCATTCCGTCTCATTCTGTACTCTTGAAGGCCCCTCTCTCATTTATTACTGTTAGCATACCAGAACAAATGTCTTTCAGATGTGAAAAATCAATCATCTCAAAAACGTCTCCAGTAGTTATCTGGGTGGATTAATGCAAGGTGTTGGGAGAGTAAGGTTGAAATGAAATGTCATAATTGAGCAGTGCAAGTCACCAGAGAAATAATAGTCAATTGATCATGGTTCCAGATTGAGAAGCTTTTTAAAAAACAAAACAGGAAAGGGAAAAAAAAGCCCAACCTTGCCAAAAAAACATAAGGAGAAAACTTGGTTAGTGATCTACAGTACATTGGATGTTGGAATGAGCACCCACGTAGCGAGTTAAGTTCACTGAATACAGGATGTGGTTCTTTACTTTTCAGATTTCTGGTTGTTGGCCCTGATTCTGTTTTCAGAGCTACTTCAGAGTCTCTGGAAAATAGAAAATGTAGGCCAGTAATAGACTTAGTCTGTAATCAAGCCCAAAGTCTCTCATCAACTCCACGTAGCTTTGGCATCTGCAGGGGAGAAGATGAATACTGATGGTCTTCTCAAATGACAGTTGTAGATAAAGAAACTCTTGGTTAAAAAAAAAAAAATTAAATTAGTTGTCTACAAATACTGGGAGTTTTAGCTGATTTGAGGTAGGAAAAATCCTGCCTGTGTAGCCAAGGGGGAGGTTGTCCAGCTACCAGACAAATTGTAACAGATCTTTCTTTTTTCCCTGTAAAAAGCCAAAAAAAACCTTAAGAATGAGAGATCACCCACTTTTACACAATTCTCTGCATAGTCAAATAAATAACGGAAAACACATAGCTAACTCCTGCCACGTGCTGACTGTTGTCTTCAGTGACTAAAGCTTCTGCGAGAGGTAGGAGGAGGGTCATTATTAATAGAATACTGTAATATTAAGATAGCGTATTTTGAAAGGAGAGGAATTTTGTTATTATACAAACACAACCTCTTCCCCCAGTATTCTGATCGTCTTAATTTAGTATGTAGATAATTTTTTTCCCTTTGCAGCACACAGATAACTGGAGAACTGAGCAATATGTATCGCTGTTAAAATTTTCTGGAGCATTTTCAAAGAAAGAAGGAACATCTACTTTTTCTAGTATGTATGGATCAAACATGGAAGCTGATTTGAGGAGAAGAAAGCTTTTTGAAAGCTGAATGGGTTTGCTTTTGGAAGAGGGGAGACATTAAGTGCTAGTAACGCTTGGAAATCTTGAGATTTTAGGGCCACAAAAAACCATGATGCTCTTGTAATACATAAGGCTCCACCATAGTGTATCCATCACAGCGAGTCTTAGAGACCCATGAGGAGGATGTTTTGCAGTTTGTTTTTTTTTAAATAACTCATGTCACAGGCTGTTATAAATTAGCTTAATTTGCATTGTAATGAGCCATTCATTTTCCAGAAAGTGTAAGTGAGGGTAAAGTGTCTGTATTCAAACCACCCACAGGTCATATTCTCTGAAATCTGAGCGCTTTTGTGGAAACTGGGAAACTAATTATTAAATGCCCGTTGTCATTGCTGCAAAATCCAAGACCGTAAGAGAAACAAGATTCTCATATCAAACACAAAGTGGGAAAGATGTTTCAAAGTTAAACCTGCGTTGAAAGGGGGAGTAGGGAAAAAAGCACATAATTCAATAGCATTTTCACATTATTTCCTGGAATTGAGTTATACCCTGTGCAAAAAAGGGTAGGGAGAGGTAAATAAGGGGGTGATGCAAGGCAGGGGAAAACAGAAATGTTTATTTGGGAGCTCAGTATTATGTATCTTTTTCTCAGTATACAAGTTTCACAGACCAGTACATAGTATGAGTTTCCCCTACCTCTAAAGAACCATCTGGGGATGGACAATTAGGTCAAAATTCAGTGTTTGCCCAGGCCAATAAGACAGCATTTTGTTGGCAGTCACACTGCCAACATTCTGCTTATAATGTTCCCCATATTAACTTGCATGAGGAAACACTTTGGAGTTTAGTAGTATATAACCTATATAATATTAGGGCTATAAATTAAACTCTTAAGAAGTTCCCAGGTTACTTCCTCATTCTATCGGGAATATTCAGGGGCAAACCCTAGTCCCATTGAATTAAGTGGTAAAATTAATGTCAAGTCTGAAGTCAGAATTTCTTTTTCTTTAATCCTTCTACAGTTATAGGAAACTGAACTGTTCAATACAGTGTATCTTAAAGCCATTAAAAAAGCTGTTACTGTGCAGGCTTCCCTTGATGATAAATGATTAAATTAACTGAGAAGGATGTGCAAGTTTGCTAAATGCAGATTTTTCTTCTTCCTTGCCCTCTATTCACTTGAATGTGGGTTGGTCCTTTTAACTGTGATATCCCCCTGCTCTGAGATCTGCGTTTGTTGGGGAACCTCCTCAGAAAGAGAGCACCAAGTGATCTGTTTTTTAATTCTGTATTAATTTGGATTCAACATTGTCCTGCCAGCAGGCCTAAAACAATAGGCCTGTGCAGCCATACGTCACACTTTAAAGTGTCTCCTTCAAGGTGAACTGTAGCTTCTGTTTATGAAAAAGCATTTCTAAATTGGCAAAGATGAAACAATGAAATCCAAAACCACTAACAAATTCAATAGTTTTGTTTAGATGGTAAGTAATTCAGTATGGATCATTAAAATTAATTAGAACTGTGTGCCTATTTTGAAGCTGTAAGAATTCAAAGCAGATGGGATTTTGAGGGAAAGGATAATCATCCTTTCCGTAGCTTTCAGGAGTTTAAAAAATAACTAAGTGACTTTGAATAACACTCAGTCCAGTAAGGTTCCTTCAGCTGGTGTGCTAGTACTGAAGTGATGCCTTTCCCTTCTATATAGCATCTCTTTAGATGCTTCACTGAGTTTTCTAACGTGCGGTTAAAGGACAAAGCTTTTGAGAATATTACTCTTCTAATTAATAAATATGGTATATTAGAAGTTTATCAGGAGAGTTCAGTTAGAGAATGCTCACTATTGTGGAAGAGACAATGGTATGTGAGCTGGAGCAATGATTTAAGCAATGTAATATGTGACTGAGTATGTAAGAACATTAAGATGCCTTGCTTTGTCTTGGCTGGATAGGGTGCAAACTTGTGCTTTATTTCATTGCCAGGCCTGGCTCAAGGAGTTGAAGTTGTAAGGTTGGATGAAGGCAAATGTGCAGATTGTACAGGTGCTTAGTAAGTGAAGAAGAGTAATAACAAGCATCATTTAGAATACCCACTTAACTATTTTCCATTTTAGTATTCATACCATTCCAACTTTCAAATGGCCATTCTGTAATTTTCAGATGTTATTTTGTCCTGGCAGCTAGTATGACAAAGGGCACCAAAATTGTTCTTGATAGGTAGCATGAGATACGGATCTCTTAATCTTGGAGGTAGCATGGGTGTCCATGGGACCATGACCTGTGGACTAGGAACATCTGGTCATCCCACAGTCAGGCAGTGACTGGGAAGCAGTGTGAGTGTACTAGAGTACCATCAGTGAACTGGATGTCTTAAGAAAACCTTGAACCTAGGTCCAATTTGAACTTATTCCACCATTTGTTTCATTTGGTGGTGTTTTAGTTTTCTTCTTCAGTGCCTGTAGAGGAAGCCGTTGCTGTAGGGTGATGAAGATGTGAGCTGTCACTACATAGATACCCACTGACTCCCCAGAGGACTAGAGATCATAAACTAGAACTTTAAAGGTAAATCAATGGCTCCTAAATCTATTAATTGATACCATGTAAGTTTAAAGGGAACATTCAGTTGAGCCAGCTAGCCAAATGTTAGTGGGGAGCCCTGGGAAGAACAGAGTTCTAAAATAAAACAGCTTTTACAAATGAAGCAGCAGGTTAGCATAGGCTATTTCTTTTTCAGTGTGCTTGCATTATCCTTTTTCTAGTCTTTTTTGTGGAAAAAAAAATCTCAATTCTTCTGTTTTAAATAGTCTGCACAGCTAGTACTCCTTTAGTGTGTTGGGAAATAAGTCTGGCAAAACAAAGATCAACTTAATTCTACTTTAAGAAAAAGCTATATTAAAGGTAATTCAACTGGAGGCTTTTTCACTTCCAGTACTCATAACCTCAGCTATCAGCTCGAACTGTGGAGGTTTACGGGAACTTGGCCCTACGTAGGGTTGGTATTTACCAGTTTGGAAATGTCTATAAGATTGGGAAAGAGGAACTTGAATTCCACATGATTTTTGAGAGCCTATACCAATACCATATTTCCTTATTGTTTTATGGGGCTGCATAGTGTAAGCCCAAAAGGTTATCGGTTATGGCACCCCAGCTTCTGTTTGTGAGGAGTGTTAAAAGACGTGATACAGGTGAATTGTACAAAGTAATATGACCCAAAGGTTGGGCATGGCTTGTTCCCTGTGGATCTTTGGATGTCTGTCATCATGTGTGAACCTGGTCAGTGGTCATGGATGACGCAATGGAGTGCATACTTACTAAATTTGCAGGTGTTTCAGGCTGGACTGTGAGCGCACTGGAAGGCAGGAGTAGAATTCGATGTCTTAAATTAGGGGAATGAACCCCCAAAGTTGGTTGGCATGCAGCATGCACAGGTGTTGTGCTACCAGCTTTAAATGGCAGGAATCAGCCACCCAAAGAGCAGATAGGCAGGAGGGCTACAGGCAGGGATCTTGGGATTAAAGCAGATGACAAGCTGTTGAGAAGTCAATGAGATCCTGTTGTTACACAAGAAGACACCTGGTTTGAAGGTATAAACAGGGTAATGGCCCCCCAGAGGTACCCAGTAGTTCTCACAAACTCTGTTCAGTTTTGGCAAAGTCTCAGCTTAGCAGAATGTGCCAGTTTGGAAAGAGTTACCGTCTGACAAAAACCTAAAGGAGACTGATTGGAAGTCTAGAAAACGTAACTCCACTAGGTATGAACAAATGTTTAGCCTGAAGAAAAGAATAGAGGAGATGTAGAACTATTTAAAATACTCAGTCTTGCAGTAAAGCAAAAAGGAATAATCTGCTTTGCCTTGGAAGAACAAGATGAGCGGCAACGAAGTTAAAGCCTGGGGAAAACTGCCCATTTATAAGAATAGCAACCTAGTAGAATAAGGCAACATGCAAAGATGGTGGCGTTTCCATCTTCAGGAATATTTAAAGAATGTTAGAAATACATCTGTAGTTAATCTTTTAAGGCAGGGAAATGATTTTCCCAAATTCCCAGCAGCCCTGCTCTCAGCCTGGGTGCTATGTTCTGCCTCCATTCGGTGTGAATGGGGTTTGTGTCCTGGCACATTGCCGGGAGAAAATGTGTGAGAAAATGCCTGGATTTGGACTTTCTGCGATTTAGTCGCTTTGCAGGTTAGATGCAGAAGAAATGCAAGTGCTTACATCTCTTACAAGTGGTAACAGCTTTTATCACAACTGAAGATGATCTCTTGTAGCTTTGAAGGAGAGCTTTCTGCTGCAGTGGATTACAGCCCTGATGTATGCGTGTAGCCATCCTGAGACACTATGAAGTTGTGACATGCAAATGCAAATCGTTAGGGAAAACTGGCTTCTTACACATCTTTGTTAACACCAAGAGAGTGTAGTAAGCTACAAAACTTATGAAGAAGCACTGACAGAATAAATTTGGTAGCCTTGCCCATAGATGAGCTCCTGATGGGCTCCCCACAGTCAGTCAGATATTCTAAAGGTAGCTTGAAATAGATTGTTTTTATTTCATTGAAGAATATGAGATGAAGTTCATTACAAATACAGCAAGTAAAAAGGTCAGACACCTTGCTGCTTTGCTGAAGAGTCTGATTAATCAACTGTTGATCTATAGTGAGAGAGAGAATGTAATTAGAAAAATGGATTAACTGTAAGTAAGCTTAAATCACACGGTTTAAAGAATTGTATAGAAGAAAATCCTCTCTCACAAATTACATTCAAAATAATTTTGGTTTTGTGACCAGGATAGTTTTCCTTTAGAGATGAAGCTTTGTCTGCATTTAAAAGTGTATGTTAGCAAGTAAGCGTGGTGATAAGCATGTCACCCTTCTGCAGTGTGGATGTTCCTCTACTGGCAGTGCTGGCAGGACAGGGAGTGAGCGTGTCAGTGTAATTCATCTGTAGAGTGCAACCACGTCTGTCATTGTAGTGATAAAGACAAAACCATTTTGTAAGGGAAAAACTTGGAAAAAAAACCCCACCAAAACCTTTAAAAACTAAAAAAAAACTACCAAAAAACCCTCACCAACAAAATATCTTCCAGCCCAAACTCAACAACCAGCAGCAAAGTGCTGTGCTACCCCCTATCCAGAGTGACTCTGTGTGCCCCTAAGAGCTGTATAGCTTGGGAGTGGGAATAATGCTATGTGGTGGGGACTGGGGAGCAGCTTTATCTCTGTTCTCCTGTGCCCAGGAAATGTGCAATTTGAGGTTACAGTTTCTCTGTGACTCCAAGGTGCTATAAATGTAGGAGGGAATGTAATATGGATTGTGTGTGACTAGGACTTAAGAGTCTTTTCTTACCTGTTCTCTACCTCTAAACCATGGCAGCTCCCTCTCCAGCAGAGAAAAGAAGTGGCTGTTTCCTCTGCCTTCTCATTTCTTTTCTTTGCCTTGTTTACCTTGAAGCTTGCTGGGTTTAGGAAGGCAGATGGGTGTCTTACTGAAAGAGAGAAAAGTGTTCATTTATTTGCCTCTTCTGAACAGGACCATGGGGATGTAAATGCTATCCTACCTGACTGAGAGGCAGCTTTGTGTTTTGTCTCCTCCCCGACCCGAGGTAATGTGGGGTGTCCTGTGCCGAGCCCCTCCCTGGTGAAGGCTGCCATTATGCAGTGAGCAGCCAAGCTGTGGTGAGTTTAAAGAGTCACAGGTGCAGCAGTTAAAGCAGCCAGCAGGAACCGAAGCACTAATTTTGGTCGATGAAAGACCTGAAGGAATAGCTTGTGAGCTATTTGAGCTAAAAGCTGTAGGAGGCTCAATTGGCTGTCTCTCTGTCTCAGGACTTGACTTATATTTTGGTAGTGCTCAATGTTTTTGGAAGCTTATGCCAACTTTGTTTCTGTTGTCAATAAATGTTTAATTTTACCCATTTTGCATTTGATATGCATCATCTCTCTTCAAGTGTAACCTACTTAGTGACAATGTCCAGCCCTTTCAGTGTGTTGCTTTCTCAGTTATCAGCACAGAAGTAGCTGTGGACTGCAAAGCCTTCCTGGTTACTAACGTGTGACTGAGCTCTTTTTGTGCCTTGCAGAATTTTGTTGTTGTTGTTTCTGTTTGTCATTTGTTCCCCCAACTGTCTTACAGCAGGAGCCTCGTTTTATGTGCTGATGGCAGGACATCTTCCTCACAGCCTGTTTCCTCATATGCTTCACTTATCTCACCACTTTCCCAGACTCTCTTGCCCTTTTCTTTCTTTGCCTTGCAATGACCTTCTCATCTTCCCCATCTCACCCTTTTCTATTGTTCCTTTCTCTTTTGGGGGATTTTTTTTCCTGTTTTGTTGCATCTCCCTTGCCTGTTCTCTGCTCCCCAGTGACTCCATGTGTTTGTGATTGTTTGCCAAGGGCAGGACATCCAGTGGGGTTGGCCAACACATGTTTTTGCAGCTGCTGTGTGAATCCAGAAGGGACATTTTGGGTATAGAAGCTGCTGTTTGCTTGCCACTCTGTATGCATGAGTTACCATCCTGAGCATGGACCCCCTACAAGAGCTGAGGGAGAATGGGAAACGGATTTTGAAGCGGTCAGCTCTTTATCCATAGTTTAGGGATTATGCCCACAGTGGGTGGGTTAGATAACGCAACTTCCCAGCTCCACGAGTTTTATCTCCCCGGTATCTAACAGTGCTAAATTCCAGTAGGATTTCAAACAGTGAACATACTTTTGTACTGAAGTTTAAGTCAGTTATAGGTTAGATTAAGCCACTTTCTGTGGGGAGGGAAAGTATGCAAAGATCTTTAAAGGTCACAGAGTGGGAGGTGATCAGAAGAACAGACAGTGCTTGCAGCTGTGTGCAAGCACCAGGGGAAGACAGTTGTATGGGCTGACTCAGGGCAGTTGGATTTCATGATTCCAGGTTTCTGTTTCCTTGTAGCTGTAGAGGTTGGTGGATTAATGGTGAGAGCTCACAACTTGTTACAGTGTTTTTCAGCAGTTCACTGCGCTGGCGTGTCTAAGCCTTGGGAAGTATTACGTGTTGTTAAAGTGACTGATTTCTGAGAACTCTTAACATAAGGAGAAGCCATCCAGTGTGATGGATCCAATATGGAAGGTGGGGTTGGGGTGAAGGGGAGTGAAATACAGTGAAGGGCTTTGAGACTTGAGCCAACTGATGTTAGAGTTCTATTGAACCTATGAGCTAGTATTAAAATCACAGTTGGAAATCCTCAAATGCAGTGGCCATGGACTGCTCTTAAGGTGGGTATGTTTTTGTCCTGGTCTGCTCTTCAACTGAATAGTCCTTATTTTGCAAGGGCTTGATAGCAACTGCAATAGTTTCCTATTTAGGAAGAAGCTCTGGGTGGTGGGGTTCAGATTCCCTTTAGCTTTATTCTGCCCAGGCCTCCTGTGAATTGTTCTCCTGTTTTGATTCCAAATTAAGACACTGTGTGTTCCAGAGAGAAGATAATTGTGAAAATTCAAAGTGTAATTTCTCTCTATCTCAAATGCAGCGTGAACAGCAAACCCAGTGGCTTTTGGTGTGGAGTTTGGGCTTTTCTCTGCCAGCACAAAAGATTTCTAAAATATATTGGGAGATATGCCGCTGCTTAAAATGTAAAAGAATTTGAGAGACATTTTCTATGAAGTCACATTTGTTATCTTACTGTTTTCATTAGTTGCGGACATTATTTCAAGTGAAATCTGGATGTAAGTCTCTGGAGCTGTAGGTATTTAATTACTATTTTCAAGACATTCCAGTAAAATCAAAATTCAGTGTGATTTGTGATTGCTTAACTATGCAATGTGCCGTATTGAATCATAGTTCCTATCATTTTTAGCCAAGAATTCTGTTCATGGTAATGGGGATGAAGTAATTGCGCATCCTAAGGGGTTATAGTAGTTTGGAGTTGATAGCTTCTGGTTCTTCCTTCCTTTATCATGTTTTTATTTTCTTTTGACGTTTAAGGTGGATAGGCCAGACAGCTACATTGAGTCAGATTTTTCCTGCATTTTTTAAAAAAGAAAATGTTCATGTTTTCTCGTTTTCATTAAAATGTGGTTAATTATATAATTGACTCATTCCACTGTTTAGGAAAAGGTTTTTTTGCAGTTTTGGTTTAACGCATCTCATTGTCTTCTGCTGAGGCGTTAAAGGGGAGCCTTAACATCACATTGTTTAATGGTAGGGTGTTTTTTTTTCCCGTTTCCCTACTCTATTCTGTTTCTTGATCATTATTGAAATAGAATTGCTGGGGAAAGCGTGGAAATGTCATGTCTGTGCAATGTACACCAAATCTGGCGTACGTCAAAAAAAGGTTGAAGTTCTGACATTCTGGCGAGCTAAATTGCTCAACATATCTGTGCAATTATTGCTGCTACGTTGAGGGGGAAGAGGGGAATGTTGGTCTGCTGACCTTGTAAGTGCAAGGTTAAATCCCCCTCTGTGCTGACTCAGACAGGGGATGGTGGCAGCCGATTAGGCAGCCATGTGTGCCCGTCCACCTGTAGTGTTAGAGCTAGCAAATTAAATCACACTGTGTAGAAATGACAACCGCTTTGTATTGCGGGCCAGCAAACATCAGCTCTAATGGAAACTCATGTGCAAGAAGGCAGGGATTTTTTTGGGGGTGGGCACGTATTGTTTTTTTTCCTCACTAATATATTCCATTTAAAAAAGGTGTGGGGGGAGAACCTCAAAAAACAAAACCAAACCAACCCCCTAAACATACCCAAAGCTAGAATTCAGTGTGGTTTTCCTTTACAAAAAAATCTGATCATCAGATTTTCTAGACAACAGAAAAAATAGTTATTTTGCATATGCAGTGCTGTCTTCAATGGACTTCTGCTCGTGTACAAAAGATGATAAAGGAAGAAATCAATGCAAAACCATTCCAGTAACTAAATGGATCCCTATTAGTTTTCAGGCAATTGATTTTTAGTAGGCATTTGTGTATGTTAGCAGCTCTTTTGCTGCGAGTGAGGTGGTATTTCCAATTAGATTTTTAACTGTCAATGATTTACTAAGCATGTTATGTTATTGATTATGTTCCACACAAGGAACGGGCTGGGGGGGAGGGGGAGTTTGAGCAAAAAAGTCTTTTTCTGGTCCAGGTAAAGGCTGAAGCTTTCTGTTAGCCATTGTTACAGATGACTTCTCTAATATGTTGATTTTTCCCAGTGCCATTGCTTTTCATTATTAGGTTTGGGTTTCTGGAAAAGTTTATACTATAATCAAATTGGCTTCATGGAATATTCTACTGTATCATTTTAGTGAGACCATATAAAGTGTAGAAGAGGAGGAACAGTTCCAAATTTTACGTTTGGGTTTTATTGCTTTTTCAGGTTGTAGCATCAGTCCTGATTAGATTTGGTCAAATATACTCAAGGCTACTGTGTTGGAGCTGTGATGCATAATGGAATGCATGAGACTAATCCATTTTCTTACTCTAGGGCACAGCCAGTAACTCTGCCCCTTTTAAGACTCGTATTCATAAAATATCACTAAAAAGAAAATAACACTTTGTATTCATATCTTACCTGCTAAGGCATTTGAGTCTCACAAAATGGAGCTGAATTTGTAAGCCACTAAAGGTGACTAAAATGACAGTGGTGATAGCTGGAAAGTCTTGCATTGCAGTAAACTAAGTCTATTGATCTTGAAATGAAAGTTCAGTGGAAAAGCTGATGGAAAAAGTAGCAGAGCACAAAAGGACAAGCTGCACAACAGATTCAAATGAACTGCCTGGCTGTGAACATCCGTGTGAAAGAAATGCTAATGCAAACAATGCAGAAGAAGAAACCGTAATGGAAAAAAACACCGTCAGTGTTGTGACTTCTCCAGTGTACATATAAGAGATGTTTTCCTAAGGAAAACGTGTTAGTGGTTAGTCAGACTCAAGTGTTTGGCACTAGCTGTGAAAGCAGTGATGGAATACCTAAGGTTGCTCTGCAGAACCTGCTCCTGAGTATGTAATGAGTAAAAGACCAAAACTTTCATGGTTTTCTATTAAAAACACTTTGCATGTTCACATGCCACTGATCATAATGTGTATTGAAAGGCAAATGCAATCAAAGTCCATTATAGTGTATCACTGGGAACAGTAAGACAATGTCAACTCCAAAGAAATGTTGAAAATAGCTGAACGGCAGCTGTAGAGAGAATGCAAATTTCTGTTCCTCGTTAATGCACCCGTGAACATGTGGCTTACAGAATGTAAAGAATTCCACAATGGGAAGGATGCCCTTTAGAAATAAAATTGACTTTCTTGAACTGAAATATAGGAAAAACTGACATGGCATCTAACAATTTCAGGCAAGTCAGTTGTATTGATGAGTGAATCACTCGTGCTTCCTCAGAGATGTACTTCTGAGTTTATAGTCTCGCTGTATATGCAAAAGGGTGCAGTAGTTTCCCTGCAAACTTGACTGAACAAGCAGGAACAATCAGGGGATAACTCTGAGAACAGTGATTGAAGTTGATGAGGGAAGATGTCCAGCATGGAAGAGATGCCACATGGGACATGTTGTGGCGGCCTTTCAGAAAAAGGTGGCAAAATGCAAGGAACAGTCAGAGGAGCGTTTTTATTGTCAGCATTAAAAATGAAAAAATGATGTATTCATTTTCTCTCAAATCGATCATACAACATAGCTGGTCTCCCATAAGACCACTGACTTTTCTGAGTTCTATATTGCACTAAACAAAATAAGGAGGTAGAGAGATAGGGAAGATGATGCCCAGAGCTATCAACAACAACAAAATCCTTAACCCAAAATAAAGATACTGATGTATCTGTAGCCAGTTGCTAAAAGGCTAGCATCACACAGTCTCAAAGTTGCATAAATATACACTGCATGAAAAAAGGTTGTGATATAAATAAGGGGTTTTTTTGAACTGTGAAGAGAATCTGGATCTTGCCTTCAAGTCACATCCAGCCAGTACAGTCCAACAGGCCTACCATATTTGTGATGTGGGTTTAGGCTGTTATACAGGGTTTAGGTGGTTTTATGACTGAAGTTTGAAATGTAAGGGGAAAACTTAATTGGAGTTGGGGAAGAAATAATTGTTCTGAAGTGTTTCAGCTCGCTGGTCTTCTGACCACCACAAAAGCTTCCTGGTGCCCCAGGTTTTGGTTTGTTTTTTCAAGTACCGATCCACTTCTGTTTTTCATAAGCGCTTCTTGATCTTGTACGTATTCACAGTGAACTTCATTTGCACCGTACATAAACTACGCAGCCCCAGAATGGTGGAGCAATGTGTCAGTGTTTATTTTTTTAAATGCTTTTCAGTCTTCATATAAACAGTCTGGGATGATCAAAATGAAAGACAAAGCCTAACCCAGATGAAGGGTCAGCATCTGTGTAAACTTGAATGCCAAGCACATGTATGGCTGGATCATATCTTCCACAGGAATACATGTTGTTTATCATGTGGCTTTACGGCATTTAAAAAGAGCAAAAACAACCCAAGGAAACATTAACCCTGAATCTCTCATTTTAACTTCCGTGAATATATTTGCATAATGAACAAGTCAAAGTTGACAGCAGATGAAATGCAGTCAGAAATCCTGAAATGGTCATCTACATACCTAGGACTGAATTGCACAACTAGTTCCTGGCTCAAGACAACCAAATCAAGAGCTATGATGTGTTCCCTGCCATGTTATAGTGTTCATACATGCTTAACCTATGCCATTCTGCGCTTTCACTTTTCTGTAGGAATTTGTGTGGAATGATTAACCTGTGTTTCAGCCTCTCTGTTGTGTATTAATATAGGCGAGCAAAGAAAATGCACAAAATGTGTTAGGGAAACATTTTGAATAAATTCTGCTTTAATTGGAGAGGAATCTAGTATAAAAGCATGATAACAAAGTTCAGTGCTTTAATATCTAAAATTAGCTATCGCTCTAAGTGCTAATTGAGTAGAAATGTGTTTTGAAAAAGCTGCTGGGAAATGTATGTTCACATGATGGCTCCTCCTCTGAAACAGCTCTGCTTTTATCCTTGAAGGGTATTGCATCAGCACAGATCAAAGCCATCAGACATATGCTGCTTTACAAATAATGTATCTATTTTCTTTTTCTTCTAAAAGGTATGCCAAATAAAGAGTTATTAAGCTTTTTCAAGACAATTTGAATAAGATGCAACTTGTCGGTGGTGTTGAGCTGCCAAAAACAAATGATATAATGTCAACATTAGAAGAACAAACTATTCCCCAAACAGTCTGTTGGGGGTTTATGCCAATCAGACTGCACCATATTTCATTCTTGAATACCGTCTGTAACTCTGTGATAACTCCCCCAGACACAGATAAAAATACTTCAGGTAGATCTCAAGCACTTCTGCAACTCAGGTTATGGCAAAATAAAGGGTCCACGTTACATCTGTATAGCTCAGGCAGCGTTGATGCCTGCGTAGCCAGCCTGGCTTCTTGGTGAGCCCGGTGCATCTTCTTTGCTGCTTCTGGAAGTGCAGACAGAATGCAGGGGAGTGGCATGGCTCTGAAGTGTCTGTTCAACATCCAGCCGTATGAAGTATGAGTGGAAATGGATCATAATAAAATTAAATTCCACTGAGCTTGCCTTTTGTGTCTCTTGCCATGTATGTACAAGTAGCAGAGGAAAATAACGAGCTATCATCCTTCAGGGATTTATCTCCCCCCTGCTCTCCCTTCCTTGCATCATGTTCAGCCACAGCGTTCAGAAGACAACTAAGTACCCAGATTATGTGTTATTTACATAGATCAACAGAAAGGAAAATAAAGCCTTTGCTGTTGCGGCTGCTGCATTTGTGAGACTCTGCAGCCACATTAAGATGTCTTCTCTTGTTTAAAATACAAGACAGGAAGGGAAAAGATGAACTGCTGGCTCTAGCAGAGCTGTGCTAACATGGTAAATGTGATAGCTGTCCAGACAGATCTCATTTTAATTCTTTGCAGAGGTTATAAGGAAGCATAAGGAATTTATAAACTTTGCTGAAGTAATACAGCTTGAGCTTGTGATGGCACAAATTGGCAGTTGGTGCTGGCGAGATGTATAGCTGGACAGATGAGGAGAAAATGACTGGAGGGGTGAGGGAAATGTATGGCCATAAGGCAAAGCGTGTGGTTTTGTACGGAGATGCATTGGTTTCATTTCCCAGCAGCGATCAGTTCGGAGGAGCAAAGTATTTCAATTACTCTATTACAGATAATGTCTGAAACTGTCTTTAAAAATTAAGTAAAAAATCTGATTGGTTTAGTCAAACTCCCTAGAAGCTTAAACGTGAAATCTTGTTACTTTGCAAAATTTCCCAACCTCTTTCCTGTGTACGTAGTTTTGTTACGGTAGGATTTCTGACAAGATTTGGCTTACTCACTTGACTCTGTTTTGCAAAGTGAAAGGCAGTGTGAAAACATGAGCTTTTCAAAAGAATTTCTAAACAAAATCAGACTTCCAGGGGAAAAAAATAAAGGAAAAAAAATGGCATAGGATGAATGTCCTGAAGGCTGTAATGCTTGTTTGGCGTTTGGTGTCTGGTTTTTCAGGACAGAAAGCAGAATGGGTTCAGAGAGGCAAACCTGGAACTGGAAAGTCTGACTTCTGTACTATAAAGGTAGCCAGATTCTTCAGGATTACAGTTTTTAATGATAATTAAAAATTTCTGATACCCTAGACCTTGGAGATGTTCCCCAAACACGTAGACTAGGAAGAGATGATGGTTTTAGTCCAGATTTTTGATGTATGTGTATTCCAAAGCACGTTCACTGGAGCTCCCTTGCTGTTTTTTGCTGTTTGTGCACTCTAATTCCAGATAATTAGTTTTTATTTTGCAATAATATTAGAAAGCATCGAGTTACTTCTGTTTGAAATTTTCATCTGAGCTAGTTGGACAGCTTTATGAAACATCCGATCCAGAATCTGACCGAAGAGTATGAGAGATGAATAGAGATGAGAGGAAAGTCTAGAGATGTGGCACAGTAATTTTTTTTTTTTTAAAGAAAATGTTATGTATAGCTCAGGTTTAGTTACTTTCTGAAATGGCACAACATTTTGCAAAAAATAATAGAGCTCACATTTTTGCACAGTTTGCAGTTTGACATGTTTGGACTCCGATAGTTTCAAGAAGTAAAACATCCCCCCCCCCCCCAAAACCAGTTGAAAGCAATTACTCAGATTGTAGCTGCAGAGGAATTGATTGTGCTTACGTGCTGTAATGTGAGGGCATATCCACATTTTTATTCCAGGAAAGTATGTTTGTGATTACTTTTTTTTTTTCATCTCTTGCTGTGGAAATGCTTTCTGGCTCTCCCAGTACATGTATATGTGATCGTATATGATCACAGATACCATAGTAGGGATTGTGTTTCTGTGCATAGAGGAGTGGATAAAAAGTTTTCCCATCTATTTTTCTTCCTTTCATCCTGAATGCTGATAGGAAGTTTTTTTGACCCCTTCTGTAAAAAACAGTCCGAATCCACAACTTGAGTTTGGGAAGAGCCATAGGAGTAAGGGAAAAAGAGGCTGAGAATTTCCTTAATGCTGCACCTAGGAGAAAGTTATCTGCACTCCTAGTAAAATAAATAGGTAGCGTACCTCTGTTCACTGCTCTGATCCTCTTGTACGCAACCTTGTTGACCGAGGAGTAACTTTCCTGTGATGAGGACCGTGATTGCATTGTAAAACCAAATGAGTTATTACATAGGAAGTTAAAAATAAAGAAGGGAATTGCTAGCCTTGTGCTCTGGCAGGAGTGGATCAGCTAGTTCAGGATGGTCCCTCTATAAATTGCATTTAATACTATGTTTACTTGTTATGCAAAATAGATGTAAATTTATGTAAATATACATGCAGAATAGATTTGACCCTCAGGCTGCTGGCAAGATGCCAGCATGGCCCTCGGTACTACAGCACTTTGGAGATCTATATCCTGGCAATTTCCTGGGATTATATTATCATTTGATTTTTAATGCGACTTTCAGCCACTTAACAGTCTGATCGGTTTCCCTTTTACCACCAGCTTTGCTCACCAGTAGTAAACAAACATATTTATCACCCCTGGGATCAGTAAGTGCTAATAAAGTTGCTGTTGCTTGCATTTTAGGTTTGGTTTCATGACAGACGCATTGTAAATGGACTAGTAGTGTTGTACTTGTGCCACAGCTTAGCAGGAAAGGTAAAGATCTGAGCCCAGTGCTGGTGCTGGGATAAGAGCATCCCGGTGGCTGGGCTGGCTGAGCCTGTGCGTGGTCCCTGTCCGGTGGGTTTGCTCTGCGAGGGCTTCCTCACTGGCCTGGCGAGCTCCCGTAACTCTCAGAAACCGGCAAACTTGGTGGCACTTCAGGACTGACGTTTCGGATGGCCTCATTTGGTTTTAGTTCCAGTAACTCTGTTTATGTGGGAGTAGAAATGAGCCTGAGCAAACTCAAACCACTATCGGGTCTTTGTTTGCTTTTTTTAAAAAGTTGGCAACAGTTTGCCAAAGCTGGCTTTGTTCTTGGAAGGAATACCACCTGTCTTGTTACATGGGGAAATCCTGTAATTACATTTCTGAAAGCATACTTAAATGTCTGACTTAAGTGTATTCCTCTAGGAACCCACAATAATACATTGCCTTCATTAAAAAAAAAAAAATCACTCTGGCATGTTATGTGATCGGTGTAGGACACTGCACCTTTCACGTTCGAATTCTTAGGTATCCTAATTCCCAGTCTCAACTATGCCTTTTAATTGTTTGCTGTTCCTGGCAGACACTTCCAGCGGACATTCTGTGCTAAAAGTTTCAGGTTTGGGATTTTTGAAGCAACGTTTGCCGGTGTAATTAATTGCTGAAGATTAACAGAAAGTTATATTTTTGCAGAAGCGGCACTGACCGCGTATCCTCTGAACGTCTTGCAAGGCGATATTTCTTTTGCAGTACAGACTGTATTAAGATATAAAAGTAATTTTCACATTGTGATGCTTGATTTATGGAACAAAATGTTATTATCTAATTTGCCCATAGAAACTGTTTCAATTATAGGCTTCCACTCATGTTATCAAATATGTAAAATAAATAAAAAGGCAACAAATAAAACATCTCCCTGTGCTCTAGCCAGGAATTTAAATGCCTTTTAGCAAGTCCACTTGTATCTTCTGCTTTATGTAGTTTTCTTTGACAGTAACGTTATAGGGCTAACAACATCTCTGAACACTGGCTGTTACTTTTGTCCATTGAATCATTCTTGCATTTTCATTTCCTTTTTGTTACTCAGTTACTCAGGACACATACACAGGGCGGGTTTGTATAGCAAAAGGATCACACTGCCTTCACACATCCTTTAAAGCAATGTACTTGCTATTAAGTTACCTGGAAAATATTTAGGAAAACTTCTATGAAACAGTTGAGAAGAAAAAAAACCCCAAAGTTTCTAGATCTTATGATCATGTTTTTTACCTGAGAGTACTTCACAGGTGCCTTCATTTCACATGGGTCCTTGGCTCCTGACCTTCCCCTGCTCACAACCTGTCCTCTAGTCTGCTCAAACCACTTGAAGTGGGAGACATGAGCCTGGTGATGATGATGTGGGTATGCCTCTTGCTGGAGGACTGTCTCAGCTGGAGCTATCGCCGTGCATATGAGGGATCTAGAGCGGGAATAATGTACTATAGGATTTTCTGGAATGGTTTGTCAACATGGATGTTGGCTTCTGTTAAGCCTTGGCACAACTGTGATAGGTATTAATAGTGTTGAGATGCTTTGTAAAGATTCTTGTGTGTGCTCTTGTGCTGTGCTTGGATTGTGTTGCTTTTCTGTGTCTAGTAGCTGTAGATTTTCTTGTTAGCCTTGAAGGTCACTTTCTAAGTAAACATCAGCTTCCTTGTTTACCAAATGGAAAAATCTATTGATAGAAATGGGGTATGGAAAACAAGAAACCACTCCAAAGAAAGGAGGTGGGAAATGTAAAGTGAGTAGCTTTGAGCTAAAGACTTTGAGGTTCTTCAGAAAGGCAGGTTACAAGATCTGTTTGATTTTTGAGCTTCCTGTTGGGCTCTTATATTCCTAAATCTTTTCCAAATAATAATCCATGATGAAGTTGAAACCAGTGTTTCTCTCAGGCTGTTAGAGCTCTGATGTTAGCAATGACATCATAATAGCATTACATTTTAGAGACAAACAGTGTACAGAAGCAAGGCTCTTTGCACAAAAAGAGAAACCCACTTTCACTGGTTCACAAGGGTGTTTGATTGTCATTTTCTTTCTTTTTTTTTTTTTTTCTGCCCTGGACTTTGATTGCAGAATCCTGTAGCATTCTGTGGGCACTAGGTCCTCCGTAGTACTAAAATATCCTTTGTAATGAACAATTTCAGTGGTTTTAATAAAAACATTTCTTTCCAGTTTTGCTTTTTAAATAATGAAATAGATAGTATTTTCTTATATTTAGACACTTAGTTTTAGAGTGATTCTTACAGAAAAAGAGGATTATCTTTGGGGTTTTTGTTGTTCCCTTGTAAGTGAAAAGACTTAGAGCTAAGTACCTGATAAGCAGAAGTGCTGTCTTCATCTGTTAATGTTTGTATGATCTATCTTTGGAGCAATGTTGAGCTGAATCAATGATTGCGATGGAAAAGAGATTATTTAGATTGAAAGAAAAAGGGTCGGTTGTGTTGCCAATCAAAGCTGTCATTGGATCTCAGTTATAAAACTACTAAAAAGCTGTTGCACTGATCTTTAACTGTAATGTGTAATATCGCTCATTTGTAATAGCATCCATGTAGCCACTTAACTTGGCTCCGTGGCTCTTGATGCCAATATATCAGCCACTCTGGGCTGCTTTCTCAACACACAAACCCCAGAGCCTCAAACTGCTGATAATGGGGATTTTTTTTTCCCTTTCTGTAGGGTTTTGTTTCATCAAGACTTCCAGGCATGTCTAACTTCATTGATCTTAGTGCATGGTCTTGAACCCTGGGCTTTCCAGAGACTTGTTTCCGCTACGGATTTTTCCCTCCTCGTTCCAGATACTGCTTACCATGGCTTCTATTCCTGCTGGGATAGTGTGTGCAGTGCTTGATTCTAGACTCTATTACCAAGAAACACATAAGTTGTCAGTGTTTTCTCTTTCTTTTTCTTATTGATTTGCTTTCATGTCATCCTCTCTTTCAGCAGCTTGTTTTCTTTTAGACTTCATGTCAGGGGAGTCGCAAAGGAGGAGGAGGGAATTGTACTCATGGTGAAAATCACGCTTTGCTCTTTTTTGAACGTTGTTAGTTCCAAAAGTTAAAAAAAAAAAAATTAAAAATTATTTCTCTGCGGTAGTGTCCTTGTGATAACAGCATTTTTCTGGAGTCCTTAGATTTTAATGACCTTGATGAGAAGATGCACAGAGGGTTCAGAATGTTTGCGTGCTCTTGTGTGACTAGTGATTTTTGGTAAAGGCCTGCCTTGGTTTTTAGCTGCAGGGCACTCCTTTGTCCACCTGTACAAGTATGATAATTTTAGAGTTTACAGAGATCACCCCATTCACCTCTGCTATGCTGCAGTGTTTGGGCAGGAATGTGAGATTTGGTCTTGGAGAACAGTGGACAGGATGGTACAGAACAGGCTTTGCTGAGAGAGGAGCGCAGGATGGTTCTTGGCTGCCTTTGACTGGGGTAAATGAGATGGCAAAACCAGTTATTTTTTCCAGAGCTGAGTCACCTTTGAATCTAGTGCAGTTTACTTTCTGCTTTTTTGCTTGTTTATGTAGGTTCCTCTTAGCCCCATGTTAATGTGAGATGATGTGTATTATGAAGAAGAAGAATTTCAGCATTTGTATAACGCTTCTGTTATACACCCAAGTTAGCCACAGTCTGCTTTGTTTTATTAAAAAATAAAATGAGATCTTCCTTGAGAACGGCTGGCAAGCTGCTAATTTGTCTCTCGGATGTACGCGTCAGACGGCCTTGCAAACAAACACGAACCTTCTGGATTTGTTCCGTTGCAGTACAGAAATGTATGTTCTTTAATTGTTCACTTCAGGATCACAGGAACAGAAACGCGATCTCATCAAGATGCACTCGAGGCTGAAGAGCTCCATGCTGCTACATCTGTGTGATTTAGGAAGTTTAAAATAGGCTTTGCAGATGTTGGGAGTAATGGAGAATGTTGTTTACTTTTATTCATTTCCATCGTATGTCATACTCCATACACGAATAGTCAATCATATTGGAGTATATCTTCTGTAAGGATTTCCTGTGCTTTTAATGTGTCTTGTTTATAAATATTTAACTTTTGTGCGTTAAATTTGGGTGAGGCAGTATTTCACAAGGGTCTCTTTCCTAAGTGTGAAACGCAAATTAATTTGGTTTATAGGTACCAAACCCTTGAGTTAGCGGTGGCTTTACCAATATAAATGTTTTGCAGTAGTACCCTAATGCTTCTAAAATAAGACTTTTTTTTTTTAAGTACATATTGAAACAGCCAGAAGTCAATATCAAAGATCAGCCATTGTGACTTGGCTTGTGTTGCAGTGATTTAAAGAAATGTTCAACGTGCTGCAACTTACAGCTATAATGATACAACAAAGTAAGAAATCCTAACTGTACGCTGCTAAGTTACTGCTTTTCTTAAAAAGATCCTCTTAATAGAAGATCAATGTGACATTAATTTTGCTGGGCAGTACATCTCTTGTAATGCTTTGAGTTTTGCTTCAGCATGGACCCCGATGTGCAAATTAATTATTATTCATTACACTAAGACCAGTTAGTGTATGTTACGCCTGTTACATGAGTAATTGGTGCTGCTTTTATTACAGCCTGAATGCACTTTTACTGCTACAAGAACACATTCTTCTTCTATGCGGGTTCCTATTGCAGTAGATTTCCACCACTCTGTTTTACATATGTATATGCTGTACTAAAGAAAAGTAAGATCTAATTCTGTCTCAGACTTGATCTCCAGATTTGCCGTACTCTTGGTTCACCAGTTGTTTTTTGATAGGCAGATTGCACCTATAGCTGAGAGAGGAAGGCTGAAAGGATGCCGTTGAGCTAATAGGCTTTTGAGAGAGTTCGTTGTGTTACTTTAGGAAATAGTAAAATACAAAACTAGCTTTTTCTATAGGTATGATCAAATTTTCTATCCTGGTTTTACTAGCAACTGCAGTCGGGGGGAGAAACGTTTCTGTCTCAGCCAGCTGGAACTACACTGGGCTGTAGCTTAGCATTCATTCTGGATTTTTGGTGTCTATGTGTTCATAACCACAAATCTTGTTAAATTAAATCCAGCACTTGCATTTATGTGCAGGATACTATCTTTAAAAGATAAGCTCATATGCATCTGTATATTGTAGTGTGCAATCAGACTTTAGCATATAAATGGCCATCCTCAATGCCAAATTTTATTTATCGGTTGCAGTGTTAAACTCGATCTAAACCATAATTTTTTAATTACATAATATTATAGGAATTCAATATGGAAACAAAGAAATGTGTGGGTTCCATTTTCCTCCATATGCAGTGCTTTATTCACACATTCTGAAACTAAAATTTGGGAGCTCTGAAATTTCTAAGCAACATACTGCTAGCACTTAATATTTAAAATAGGCACAGAATGTAAGGCATTGTTTTATTGCCATCAACATATGTCTCTCCATAATTGTTTTGGCTTGTGCCCTGGGTGAATTAAGGGGTTGCAACTGCAACTCTTAATATTTTCATCCCCGCGCCCCTTTTTTATTTCCTTTCTTAGATCCAAAGAAATTGGGCTTTTAAAAATTTTTAGACTAAGCTCTTACATGTGTCCTACTGTCTCCCAGGTTTTTTGCATGTGATGTGGCCTGGTGAGGAAGGGGAAATGATACAAAATACGAATTTTGTTCTCCAGCGTGGAAAACAGCCCTAGAGAAATTAGTGAGTGACGGACATTTCCCTTTAAAACTCAAAGAAAAAACAGCAATGGTACCTCTCTTGTCAGGGACCTAGAAGTGGGAGAGTATTACCTTGGGGTTTATACCATAAAGAAATCCTACTTGAAAGGAGGAGCACAATTCCCTGGGCTTACCAGGGGAGGAACAGTAGTTTGGGGGGTATGGGAAATGAAAAAGAGCTGTCAGCGCTGTAGAAACGGGAGGGGATCGGCTATTGCTTGAAGGTTCATAGTGCTGCATTGCACTGTGGTGTGTTCTGCTGTACGTGGCCTTCCCAGTGAAGTTCAAGGAGCTGGTCTCAGCTTCTAACAAATAAGGAGGGCCAGAAAATTACTACATTTATTTCTGTTATTCAGCAGAGGTGTGTCAGCTGGAGGGTTTTTGTTCTGAGTGTGCGATGGCTCTGCAGTGCATTGCTCTGTCAAGACCTTTGGTTTTAGAGCCGGTGTTCCCTCTGTGGTCTTCCTGCATGTGGTTTACAAGCTGCCTTTCCCAGAGGCTGATGAGGATTTCCTCAGTAAGGTGAAGGTTTTTTGGAGGGCTGTGGGATAGGAATAAGGTAGTGGGAGGATTCACTATAAAGCTAATGGTCAAACTGGGCTAGCACTGCTCCTGCAGCAGGCGCTGACTGGGACTGGTCAGATGGGCTCCAGTAAGGCAGATTGCTCCGGAGGCTGCTGTGGCCTTGTCCTCTGCCACAGGAGACAGAACGTCACCCTTAATATTTGTAATTACAAAGTGCAATAGTGACATCCACAGACAGGAGGCATGGCAACAGTAGATTTGTGACAACTACCTTTGCTGTGATGCAGCTCTGGCCCCAGCAATAGGGAGCAACAGAATGATACCAAAGACCATCTTCAGCTTTGCTTTCTCCTCATTCAAGATGGGTGACAAAATAAATGCATAAGTATGCTACTTGCTTCCTAACTGTATATGTAAAAAAGGATTTAAATGAGGGATAGTAATTTCTGCTTTTAGCCTGAAACATGTGTTTGAAGATCACGTATTTCTAATATGTCTGAAAAAAAGCAAGTTTACTGGTAGCTGGGGAAACGGTGCAAAAGCTCAACTGTGCTTAAAATGTAATATATGCCACACTGGTGCTAATCATCTGTGATATGTGGCATGATTCCTTTAATCACCTATGCGAACTTTCAGGAGTTGTTAACAATTTCTTTCATTTGTATAGCAATGTCATTCGCTGGTTTTGGAGGAAAGAATAACCCTCTGTTGGCTTATGCAAATAAATCATCTCTTAATGCACTTGAAACAGAATGATTCCCAAAGGAAGATGAGTGGCAAATCAAACTGGCTGTAAATGAAAGTAACCTCTCAGACCAGAGTTACAAATGTTTTATTCAGATGAACAAAGCGTCTTTATTTTAGCGCTTTAATCCATTTTCCTTTCGCGTTTTCCCAAATAGTACTGTCACCCTGAAATGACAAGGATTGATCGTTAAATTACCATTGCGTAATTTGCCTCATCGCTCCTCTGTAGACAGTGTTTGATTGAAAGTTCAAGTCTTTTGATGAGTATTGCTAATATGGAATTTTTACAAGTTTTGGGCAATATATTACAGTTTTCTGACAAAAATGCAAACAGTTTGCTACTTGGATGATTAATGTTTAATTAATAGCTTTGCAAAAGAATCAAATGTGTTACTTCTAATTAGTTAAAGGATTGTATTCTTAGCGCATCCCAACATGATAGATTTTTTTTCCCCCAAATTGCCTCTGTAGCTGCTTATTTAAAATTCTGAGCATTGCCTTTAACGTGGACAGCTTTTGCAGTCAGTGTTTTCCAAGTCACTTAAGTTGTGCTTCTCTATTAGTCTGCCATGAATCATCCAGGGGATAATGTTTTGTAAACATTTATATAGTATTGTCATATTTTTAATGCTATAAGAATGTCACAGACAGAAAAAAAGGCACTTTTTATTGGCAAAGGCTCTGCAGATAAACCAACGTGTTTCTGTGAAACCACCCTCGGCCAGCTGTCGTGGATTATATAACTGTATTTATACCTGCAGTATTTACGGTGAAAGTTTTCTCAGAAAGGAATCACGCAGCGGGTAAATGTTGTATTGCTTTTGCCAGTTTGCAAAGCTGAATGAGAAGACGATTGGCTGCTTTTAACTGTATGCCTCAGCTTCTTTTTTTTTTTTTTTCCTTCCCTGAACCTTGCTTTGCTGAGTGTATCGGATCGCTGTCTCTCTGCCAACGCTGCGTGTGTTTCCATGTTCAGGAGGATTTTTGATGATCCAGCTCTCGGCTGCCAGAAGCATAGTCAATGAACTGATGCTCCCAAGGTCACCCGTAATGCGCGTGGGTGTATTTCCCCGCTGCAGACTGTGTTCACAGCCATCCCAGGAAATGGAACTGGCTTTGATTTTTGGCTTTGGCCAGAACTTCACACAAATCTGCCTCTTCACTTAAAGCCGGGCAGAGAGAAAGCTGACGGGGAAGAAAGACGTAGAAACAATGTAGTTTATCAGGCTAGTGGCTTTAATTAAAACCCCAGTGCAAAGTTTACCAGGCTTACACTGCATAGTTTATGCTAACGTTTAGTAAAAGCACCTTCACGCTCATTTGTTAAGCAGTTCTTTTTTTAGGCAGGGGATAGTTGATGCTGGCAATGTAAAAGATTCATTTGTATCTCTAGATTGCAGTAAGCAGCGTTCTTACAGTGTTGGTTTTGTTGGTTTTATAATATTTACTTCTGAGACCAAGCAAAGGAAACATGAAGTGTAATGAGGGATTTTTAAAAGTGTTTGAAAGCAACAGAAAATCCTGTAAATCAGATTCAGTTCTCTGTAAGGCAGAAGATTAAGATCCCCAAACAACATATATAGGTATGTTTGTATATGTGTGACTACAAAGTATGTATATTTATTAAGACAGGACCTGCATTGTTCTGTGAATGCTCATGCAGATGACCTTTCTTTCTTTTTCCTTTTAAAAGGCAAGGTAGTTTTGTATTTGGACTTATTGAGGACAAGCTTTGCGCTTAGTTTTGTGTGAATGGAAGCAGATACTAAAACCACTGTAGTCATCTGGTCTGACTTCTGATGATTCTTCTGTGCGACATAGGAAGTGTTTGGGCTGGAATTCCCTGATGTATGAAGTGATGTGGTGCAGGCACCACTGTTGACATAAGTTGTTCCATAAGAGAGTGTTCATTTGTCTGTGTTCACAGTGGGTTGCATAGAATATACAGGGAACAGCCTCCTCAGCGGGGCACCCAGACACTGGCAAGTCACGTTTATCTCAGTGGTGTTTTGGCTATAACCCCTTCGAGAGTCCAGAAAAAGCCTAACGTATCATATACTCTCATATGAACCTTTTGTCCAGAAAGTAAAAAGTACTGGAAGTCCCCAGTGTGCGTCTGTGGGTAGCTGGGGAGATGTAACCAGACAACTGTAGGCTGCTTTTATTGATTTCTTTCTTCTTTAAATTCAGGACCTATGACCGTGCTATCACCCAGTCAGCAGCACAGAAGGACCATGACCTTGTTCTTGCTGAAGTCAATGAGAGTTTTGCTGTTGACTTCAACAAGAGCAGGAGTCCAAGGTGAGAGAACTGGCTGCAGATCTTTAATAGAAAAAGCCTAGCACTTCTTATTTCTTTTGGGTAATATTTAACTGTTTAGGTTTCTCTCTCTCTGACATCTACACAGCAAAGAGTCCTTCCCTGCGGGAGTTCTTTGCAAGACTAAATTTGCAGTTACATACTCCCGTACAGTATTGCTCGGCTGGTCTCATAAGGATTTTATTGACATTGTTTTAGGTGTTACAAATGAAGGATGCAGAGAAATGGTGAGATTTGCTTTCCCAAGAGTATAGTATTAGTTCTGTTTTTAAAGATGCTGAGCACTGATGGTTGCTTAGCGTTCCTGATAATCAGGCCCACCTCTGTGGCAAACCAGTTAAGCAGCCAGATGAATCAGAGGTAAAACATTGCTGTGTCTGTGCACTAGAGATGTGCATCAAGAATGGAAATTGTTTTGTGATGGGGGGGGTAAAGACTTTCTAAAAGTTTTGGGTGTTTTTGTCCCATGTTGAGGATGGATTTAATGCCAGGG
The DNA here is from genome assembly GCA_013400335.1 of Eurystomus gularis. Taxonomy (NCBI): domain Eukaryota; kingdom Metazoa; phylum Chordata; class Aves; order Coraciiformes; family Coraciidae; genus Eurystomus; species Eurystomus gularis. Next base: position 450,443 of record VZZY01010114.1, on the reverse strand, counting down.
ATTTGTCCCTGCAGTCCTGTGGAAACTTCTTAACTTTTTAACATGGGGATTCTTTTCCACGACCATGCAGGGGCCTGTTTAGCAAGAATGAGGACTTTTTTTTTTCTCCTCTCCTGCTAAACCACTGGCAAAGAAAGGATCCACTGAGAGGGAAGATGAGGGATGGCTAGGTGTTTTAGAATTCCTCTAGCTGTATTGGCAGTTGTTCATTCAGGGTCTAAATATGCCACCTGAGACTTGATAGAATTGAGAGCGGGATAATTATAATGAGATCATGATTTATCCTAGGTTCTTATCCTGCTGCTAGAGTATGGGGCCATGTATGACTAATTCAAGGACTGAAGTCCAGACTTGCAAATACTGTTCATACCACAGGATTATTTTTCTTTTGTACATGAAATTCATACTTTCATATTCTGTCTTTATTTGGCTGCATGCAGACTTCCTTTCTGAGTTGATGGTGATCACAAAGAGTCTAATACATGATCTCCTCTGTATCCTGCTTCACTTTTTGTTTAATTTGTGTACTTGGTAGGCCCCTTCCATTGCCTTCACATCCAGCTGGGGCAGCTCCTCAGGGAATAACCATCTTCTGTGATCAAATACCCTTTTGTGTAGCGTGGATCCAGGAGGTTCTACAGTCTTTAAAGATAACTCTGCGTTTGCAGGAAGAAAAACCAGGGGAAAGCCAACTCTTTTGCCCCATACAGTCTATCCATTGGGTTTGTGGTTTGAAGATACCTCCTCAAAAGGACTAGAATTTGATTTTAATGAAC